>CATOTT010000081.1:0-85000 GCA_951813785.1 Criorhina ranunculi
TGTGAATGGATTGCTTTTCAAAGCATATTCCATTTTCTTTGCAAGACTATTCCTCATACTTAAATCTTTACTCATTTGACGACTTTGATCCATTTTATCCATTCGTTAATCAAAAAATAACTGATGCTCAGTCTCAATCAGGGACTTCTTTTAATACTAAATAATCGATGAGCTCAGCATTTTTCTTTTTTCGACGTTTTGAAATAATTACACAATATGATGAAATCTTCTTTTCTTAAACTTACACAATGTGATGAAATCAAAAAAAAAACAAAAAACAAGTAAAACAACAGAAATAATACAATTTTTTTTTAAGTATTTATTTGTAATCTCTTATACAGTAACATAAATTTTTTAATTCTAATCATTTTATTTTCATACATGTAACAAGCGCCAGTGCCTGGTCCATTTTTGCAACGACTTAAAGATTCTGAATATGTAACAAAAAAACGGCATCCGTGAGAAGATGTCATGCTGGAATCTTTTTTAAAGTTTCTTATTAATGTAATAAATTCTAGTATCTGATTGTAGTGTTCATCAAGTAGAACGTGTTGATGAGATTTTAAAAAAATTAAAATTTCATCTAAAATCACACATATTAGACATTGTTTCGAATAGACTGTCGAATGTGTACTGATAAGGAATTAATTTTTTATTTTTTTTATCTTAATCTTTCATAAAACTCTGTTAGGTTTTTATTCGATTCACCACTCCTACACCACTTAGCCTACAACATACACATGTATCAGGACCCTCGTTACATGTATCGGAAGACCAAGCACAATTAGTGTAATGCCATCCGTATTTAGATTCAACTTCGGGCACATTTTCAAATGTTCGCGGAAAGAAAATATCATTTAGGATCACCTTGTAATGGTCCTCAAGTACAATGTGTTGATTATTCAGTAAAAAATTTAAAATTTCATCAAATACTAAAGAAGTATTTACGCGCGACATGTTTGCGAATTGAATCTCAAATGTCTACTAAATATAGGAGGTTCTCTTTTAAATTGGTGAAAAAGTCTTTCTTTTCTTACTAACTTCAGCAATGTTTTCTTCTAGATACTTATCATTATTCTCTTTAAATTTCTCAAATATATCGAGGAAATATGTATGTTCTAAACTTATTCAACAATTCAAGTGTATTTGCGTTTTGTTCATCAATGTACAGTCTTAAAGAATAATTAAATTTTTCCAATTTGTTATCCATAGCTTGGTTGTACATTTCAATTATTTTACTCATTTCAGTATCAATTTCTTTGTTGTGACGTAATTAGAATCAATAGGTTGTTCAATATTTTTCAGAGGTTTCTGCATTCCACCGAAATATCCATTCAAATGTAATTTTAAGGATTTCTCAGCTTCATCATTTATAGTCGTCATGAGTGAGTTGAAATTGATATCTACATGTTGTTGAAGGATAAATATGGTTTCGTTTTGAAAGTCAATATTATCATCTATGTATTCCTTGTTGGCTGCTTGGTGTTGCATTGAAGGTTTTCCAACATTATTTGAACATTTCCCTTCTACGTTAAAGTCACCAGTTGGCAATATTTTAAAACCTTCTCCAGGAATTGAATTATGAATCTGATTAAAGCCCCTTCCGAACTTGTCGACGCTCATTTTGCTTATAAAAAAAGACTTGCTAAGGATTGTTATTAATATACAATATTTGATTCTCGTAGCTCTTCCACAATTGAGTTCACCTCATTTTGAAGATTATTATTGCCAGCCTTTTGTGATGCAATTAAAAGTCTTAATCTATCAACGAGCTCATTGGGGTTATCCCAATACACATAATCGATGGGATTATTAGTGTAACTCATATCAGATGAATTAATGCTGTATGCTTTTCCAATTTTCTTTATGTCTTTAGGCGTTAGGCGTTTAAGTAAAGGTTGAATAATATGTTTATATTTATGACCTTTAACCTGTGAGTTACTTTCGTAATTTTTCAAGAATGCATTTGTTTTTTGTAAAATCTTAAGATATTTATCCAAGTCTTCATTGTCATATCGATCTTTTCTAGGGATTTTCCGAAAAATTAATTCATAAAGCCCATCTGTTCCAGGGAAGATTTCATCATCAATAACGAAATCCGTTTGCTCGTTAATTACAAAACTTGATCTACCTAATTTCGTTGAATTTGACTGTGCATCGAAATATGGACCATAGATCTTGTCACGGTTCGAATCTGATGGCGATGGTCGGTTGAATGGTGTACTCTGATGATCAAGACTATCGGTATAGAGAGATGCGGGTGTTCTAAATGATACACCCATGTCCGATGGTTCAATGGTTAATTCTGGAGATGAAAAGTCAAATCTCTCCTTTAGAGCAAAATTGTCTTCTTCTGGAGGAGGAGGAGGAGGACTTTGGAATTGTAACCGTCGTCGACGAAGCTTTACTTTGTCATTTATATTGGTTTCAGCAGCAGCAGCAGCATTTTGACTATTATCAATTTTGACATTTTTCACAATTTCTTTTAAGGGTCCAATTATTGGTTTAAAAGTATTTTCAAGTTCCGTTTTCTTTATAATTTTTCCAGTTTTGAGAAACATATATTTTCTCCTCAAAGCTCTTTTTGTTTTTATGAGATCTTTAAGTAAATTTTCATTGATATCCATATTTGTGAAACAGATTCAAACAGGGCGGTTCCAAACGGAGCAGTTCCAAACAGGGCGGTTCCAAACGGAGCAGTTCAAGACAGGGCTGATCTGAACAGGATGTATTCATATAAACAGATGTTTATTAACTGAACAGTTTTATAAGACCACAAATTCTTTAAATGATTTATTATACCGTCCCTCATCTATACTAAAATCTTTATTAATAACCAAGAACCCATATGCACCTTCCCAAGATTTTGAGCACAATTCTTTGAATTGATTGAATGACATATCGGAATTTATATGATCATTGTATATATGTTTCAGATTAAGTTCGTCTTGCTTAAAAAAAATTATATAGTTTGCATTGTCTCGTATCAAATGCTTTGGTATATGTGTATATGACTGACACAAATAGAAACTATCCACACCGTTATGTCGTCCCATACAAAAATAATCTCGAATGTTATTTTGTTTATCACAGGCCACATCATCAAATATAAATATTGAATTGCGTTTTGCTTCAGATGGTGGTTTAATTTCACAATTATTTGTAAATTCGTTGTATTCCATACCGTTGATAGACTTTATTAGCTTTCTCAAGTATGCATATTTTGATTGATGTAGAGACTTTGAATAAATATAAAGGTTTTCAAATTTCAAACCATTAGGATTAGCATTAGTATCTAGTTGTTTGATGAACCTCATTTTGGTGAATGAAACCATCCTATATAAAACATAATATTTTATAGTCAAGTCATTCATTATTGATTAACGTGTTCAACAATAAAGAAGTAATAAAGGGTGGTTAAATTTTAAGGGCCGATGCTGAATGTGAACCACACCTAAACGTCAAGTTTTTTTCTGCATTTCATTTGACATATCTTAATTTCAGACTAACTCAATATGAACCATGGAAAGATACACAATCGAGCAACGCGTTAAAGTTATTCAGGCTTATTATGAAAATGGGCGTTCAAATCAAAATGCATATCGTGCACTTCGTGATTTTTTCGGTCAATTTAATCGTCCGAATGTGTGTACAATCGGAAAAATCGTGCAAAAATTTGAGCAAACCGGGTCTGTAGGAGATGTGAAAACACCAGTGCATGCTCGTACAGCTCGTACTGCAGAAAATATTGCTGCTGCTCGCGATAGTGTGGCTGAAGTGCCGTCCACCTCAACTCGTCGTCGTGCCCAACAATCGCACCTCTCATGCTCGTCGTTGATGAACATTATGCATAAAGACTTGCATTTACGCGCTTACAAGGTGCAATTGACTCAAGAACTAAAGCCTTTTGACCATTTCAAGCGTCGTCAATGGTCAGAATGGTGGCAAGAAATGGCAACAGTGGGTGATCAATTTTCGAAGAAAATCATCTTCAGTGATGAGGCATATTTTCACCTCAGTGGATTCGTAAATGAGCAGAATTGCCGCATTTGGGCTAATGATAATCCAAGAGTGATTGTCGAAAAACCAATGCACCCACAAAGAGTGACTGTTTGGTGTGGTTTATGGGCTGGCGGCATCATCGGGCCGTATTTTTTCCAAAATGAAATCTCACGTCGTGGCGATGTTAATTGGCCGCCACGATCATGCGATTTGACACCGTTGGACTTCTTTCTTTGGGGTTATTCGAAAGAAAAGGTGTACGTCGATAAGCCAGCAACAATTCAAGAGCTAAAGGATGAGATAATTCGGCACATTAACGGCATAGAACCTCAATTATGCCTCAGCGTCATCGAAAATTTGGACCATCGGATGGAGGTGTGCCGCCGAGGTCGCGGCGGCCATTTGGCCGATATTTTGTTCCATACATAATTGAACCATACCAATATTATCATAATAAAAATAAATGACAATAATTTCCTAAATAATTTGTGTTTTATTCAAAATCAACATCGGCCCTCTAAACTTAACCACCCTTTATAATATGATTGATTATAGCATGAAACTCCTCAGTAGGAAACAATCATTTCAGATTCGTGAACTCCTTAATAGAAAATTTGCCATTTGAATTGCATCTTCCCTCATACAATTTATGTGGACCTGGGACTAAATTAAAAGAACGTCTTGCTAGAGGAGATCGAGGAATTAATCAATCGGACGAAGCTTGTCGTCAACACGATATTGCATATTCTAATAATAAAAACTTGCCCGATCGACATATTGCTGACAAAATTCTAATTGAAAAGGCTTGGCAGAGGGCAAAAGCTAGAGATTCATCAGTATCAGAGAAATTAAATAGTCTATTGGTTACGAATATGATGAAGGTAAAAACAAAACTCGGCATGGGCTGTCAATCTAAACATACCAAATCAAGGAAAAGGAGTCCGCGTCTCAACAAGTGTAAAAGAAACAATTTATTTAAAGAAGCTCTAAAAGAGGCTAGAAACTCTATTAGGGATACAATAAGTAAAGATCCAAACTCAATTGCATCAACTGCTTTACAAGCAGCAAAAATATAATTAAAAATAAACGAAAGAATATTTTAATTCCCATTACCAAAAATTGGAGGTTTCTTACCACTATTGCCAATCTTAGCTCAGGAGGAGCTGCGGGATTGGTTAAGGCAATCAATGCTTCAAAGGTAGCCAAACAACAATTGGAAGAGAATAAACGTCACAACCTAGCTATGGAAGGGATAAAAATCGATCAAGGCAAAGGGCCTTATCTACAACCATATAAAAAGGGATTCGGACTTTTCTTAAAACCACAGGATTCAAAAAACTTTCAAATTTGCTACCTAATCGTCCTCTCACAAATATTTTTACTAATGGCGATCTAAAAAGTGAATGGCAGGTAGTCAACAGTATTTTGAAGCAGTCTTCCTGTACTAAACAGCCTACTGCAATTCATGTCAATGAATCTGAAGTTTCTGATAAACTTGTTATGGCTAACGCTTTTAACAGTTACTTTACGTCTACAGCTTAAGGTTTACCTTCACAAACAACACAACTACGTTGACTTTGTGTTCTGATAACTTTAGAGAATCTCTACAAACAAATAGTTTTGCCTTTGAGCCTATAACGGTTTTGGAAGTCTTAAAGGCTATTGGTGCTCTAAAAAATTCGAATGCTTGTGGTTTCGATGGAATCTCTAATTTAATTTTAAAACATATTGGTTGCCTCGTAGTTGACGTGCTAGCAGTCATTTTTAATCGTAGCATTTTTTCAGGAGTTTTTCCTGAGGTTCTTAAATGCGCGGACGTAGTTCCACTTTACAAAAAAGGCTCAGCAAGGGATATGAGCAACTATAGGCCAATTTCACTTCTCCCTGTCATAAGCAAAGTTTTTGAAAAAATTGTAAAGGAGAGGATAGTATCTTTTTTAAGTAAGTCCAAGTTTTTTAGCCCGGTGCAATTTGGTTTTCTAAAGGGAAAATCAACAGAGGATGCCCTTCTTGATTTCTGTTCTCATATTTTTTCGAATCTTGATGGCAAAAAGTTTACTGCAGGCTTATTTGTAGATATTACAAAAGCGTTCGATATGGTTAACCACAATATCTTGTTGAGGAAACTTGAAAAAGCTGGATTTCGTGGCTTCATGCAGGATTGGCTTAGATCTTACCTTTCAAATAGATCCCAAAGAGTAAAGATTGGTGGAATGAGGAGCGAAATTCAGTTTCTCGATTTGGGAGTACCTCAAGGTTCTGTGCTGGGACCCATTCTTTTTCTTATTTACATCAATTCACTGTTCGACCTCAACTTCAAAGGCACACTTACTGCTTTCGCAGATAATGTAGGATGTTCTTACGGCTCTGATAGTGTTTTAGATCTGGTATCTGATATCAACTGGGATCTTAATTTATTAAGGATCTGGTTCGCCGAACATGGTTTGAGCATAAGTTCTAAAACCAAAATTATGTTTTTTAATCTTTCCGCTACAGCAGGAACCAATCTAGAAGTTTATTTTCACGCGCCGGAGTGTCAAAAATACAAATTGGCAGGTTGCACTTGTTTTTCCGCTTTATCATCCCCTACTTTTTGTAACACTTCTTGTTGCAGTGATAAGTGTTTTTTAGTTGAACAAGTGGATGAGTTTAAGTACTTGGGCCTCACTATTGATTCTCGGATGAGTTTTGCAAGCCATACGGAGTCTTTAAGGAAGTATTTTCGTTGCACTCTCAGACATTTTTTTACCTAAATAATGTATGTTCTAAAAAACTTCTAAGGATTATTTATTATGGTATTTTCCATTCGAAGCTTCAATATGGTATAACGTGTTGGGGTGGTGCATACATGAATAAAATTCAGCCTCTGTTAATTCTGCAGAAAAATGTATTGAGAAAAATATGTCGCAAACACCGTCGACATCCCAGTTATCCATTGTTTCGTGATATGAAAATTCTTCCAGTCCGTTATTTGTATTGTTTTAAAGTATTGAAAACGTTCTTTATTAGGTCAGGTAACCTTAATTGCAGATTAATTTCTGATTACAATCTACGTAGAAACTTTTTGAATGTTGTATCTGTACCCTTTGCTCGTACCACTGCTTTTCGTAATTTTTATTTGGTTACATCTTGCCGCCTATTTAATAAACTCCCACAATCAATCAGAGCATTAACATTTTCTGGAAAGTTTGTAAAATTTGTAAGAAATTGGCTTTTAGATCTTGACTATGCTAGTTTAGAATCCATATTTTCCGACATTCTGGTGTAACTAAAGGTTTTTCCTTTCTGTATTTTATTCTTTTATCTATTTATTTTATGAATTCATATAAATTTAAATGTATCTTATCATCTTTCGTTTTTATAATGTAAAATTGATTTTAAGGGTCACCCCACCCATAATTACTACTATTAATACTTGTTCTTTTTTAAAGTGGCATTTGGCACTATTTAAATACTTAAAGTATAACAAATAAAAAATGTCACTAAAATTATTTCTTGAATTCTGTATTTAAATCAAATTTAAAAAATATTATGAACTCTTGTTATATTTGAATTCTAATGAAATAAATTTGTATCTAATCTAACAAAAAAAAAATCTAATCTAATTTTTTATTATAATTTATCTGCGTAGTAAAATACACTAACCAACCACCTATAACTGCTCGTATATCAATAACCAATTCAGAATCCGATATCATGTCTAACCACATCACCAGAAATAAAATAAAAAAATTCAACTCAACTGGACTCCTGACCTTGGGATTCCACAAAATCTTACACACATGGCCCCAGAACCCAAACCACAAATCTTACACACATGGTCTTGACTCGCTCCCACCAAATCAACATAACCTTGACTTCCAAACAAACTACTGATAACAACACTCTGCGCTTAGTCGTGTCGCTGAATAATACTTTTTGGTGCTCCCAACACCAACAGATCACTGATAACGGTAACCACAAAAGCACCATGTTGGAGCACCACTTTACTTACGCCAGACCCAACCGATTATAACTAAAAAGCACCATGTTGGAGCACCACTTTACTTACGCCAAACCCAACCGATTATAACTACTCGCGTCTATCGCGTCCCGTCTTATTGATCCACTTCACCCCGTCTCATCAATCTATCCCAACCAGTCTACACGTTCCGCCCATTACGTCCTGTCTATTCTGTCCTGTCCTGTCCTGCCTATTCCGTCCTTTCGTCTCGTCTATCCCATTTCGATTATAGACCACGTGGCATCCATAGCGTCCATCTATATCCGTGTCTAACACCGCATCCCTCTATCCATTCCACTATGTGTTCCACTACTCACAATACATTTGAATTTCCATTTGACTACCATCCCGTCCCGTCTGTCAAGTTAGTCTATTTCATTAGGCCCTGTCGATTCTATTCTTCTAGTCCACTGGCTAATACCTCAACAAAAAGTGCTTCCCGCCTAATATCACACCATCAAGAAGTTCCATGTATGTCCTACACCATGTATTTCACTACAGTATTCTACCATCGTGTCAACAACAGCGTATATCAACCCATCTTCCTCGTTCCTCATCTTTCAATACGTTGTCCAGTTAACCATTGCTTCTGCCATGCATTCCACCATTACTTCCACCATCTTTAGACCCTTCTAAAAATTAAAAAAAATTTTTCTTTGTCCCAACAATCCATCTTGTCGCATCCACCGCATATCCGGTCTACCCCTACCTTCATCGCCTCCATTACACGCGGTCTCCACTAGCAATAAATCCATAGCATGTTTTAAAGTATGCTTACATTATCGCAAGTGGAGACCATTATAGCAGCCACAGAAAGTACGCTTTCATCGCATACCATCTATCGCATACTTTATCGCCAATGGAGTTGTCATATTGCTGTCACGTCCGCCATTTTCATTGCAATTGGACTGAAAAGGTATGCGGCGAAATGCCCACCAAAGAAAATCTGACAGTTCTTCTGCTCCCTGCGATCTGCGTTTGTTTTTGCTATTGCGATAGATTTATCGCTAGTGGAGACGGGGTGTTACGGCCCATCAATTCTACCCATCCGGTCCATTACATTCCGCCATACACCACGTGGAATCCATAGCGCCCATCTATATCATTCCAATCATGCACGTCCTGCCGATCTAATACTCCTGTCATATAAGCACCCCAGCGCCACCATTTGGTGTCCCATCATCCGTCCACACCGCGTATAAACAACATATAAAAAACCTGTGAACAACGTGATTCCGTCGTTCCACGAAAATTATATTAGCGCTTACCGAATGGGAGCTGAGCACACCCGCTGACATTTGACAATAATGCGCCAACCAAATTGTCAGCGGGCTTCTTATGAGATCTGTAGAATGGAGCACATTCGAGTTACATGAGTACTTCGATGAGGGACCGATTCAAAATGCCACTTTGAACATCTGTTTTGTTTTCTTTTCTCTATTTCATTCCGTTCCATTCCATTTTATTTAAGACCATTCCATTTCGTTCCATCACGTTCAACTTTACCCGTTCCATTCCATTCCATCATGTACCGTTCTACCCCTTCCATTCCATTTTGTTCTGTTCCATTCTAACCAACGCCATAACTCTTCCTACCCACACATGCCACCTAGCCAATACTTTACTTTACAACAGATCCACCTCACCCACCCACCCAACCCTAACAATCCACCTAACCCAACCACCTGATCCTACCTATCCATCCACCCAACCATACCATACCTCATAAATTTACCCATCCATTCAACCACAGTCCACCCAACCCTACCTTACCTCATAACGCTACCCATACACATGACACTACCTACACGTCCACCCAACCCTCCATTACCACATATCTCCACCCATACATCCAACCTAACCACCTGACACTACCTACCCACCCGACCCAACCACTTAACCCTACCCATTCATCCCACCAATCCATCCAACCCTACCTTAACTCATAACACTACCCATCCACCCAACTCAACCACCTGACCCTACCAACCCATCCGATCGAACCACCTAACCCTACCAACCAAACCACATAAACCTAACCATCCACCCTACTCAACCACCTAACCCTACCTTACCTCATAACACGCCCAGTCCAACCACGTGTTTATATCATACATTACGGTCCACCCATAACCATGTGTTCCAGTCATCCAATCCAGTCCACATCATACATTATTACCCACCCGCTTCACCGATGCCACCCACTCCAGTCTCCCAATCTCGTCCACATCATTCATTACGGCCCATCCACACCACCCATACCACGTGTTCCACCTATTTCACATATCCCAATAAAGCCAATGTCATCCATCCCGTCCCATGCTTCAATCTATCATTCCTCCTGTTTTCTCTATCCCACCCATTCCACCTATTCCATCAATTCTTCCTGTCCACTTCATTCCACCCATTTCACCTATTCCATCCATTCCAAATGTCCACAAGTACCATCTATTCCAACTGTTCCCCAATTCTACCATCCCGGCCAGTCCTCTTCATCTATAGTGACCTATTCCACGTGTCTTACCTATTCCACACGTCCACCCTGTCCCATGCTACCATCCTATCCCTTTAACCACATCCCTTTTGACCTTCCTATCCCACCTATATCAAGTGTTTCACCTATTCTCCACATGCCAATGAGCCTATGTCGTCCACGCTATGCCATGGCTCCATTCAATCCTCTTAATTCTATCCATTATGCCCTCTCCATTCTACCTATTCCACCAATTCCGCACGCTCTAATCATCTTGCAAGTGTCTTCCATTCCAATCGCTCTACATCGTCCATTCATTCCACGTGGCCTACCAATCCAACCATCCTGCCCTGTCCACTTATTTCACCCGTTCCAGCTATATTACGCAGTCCACTCTTCCATTCTGTCCTTAATTCGAGTCGCATCAGTAGTTATAATCGGTTGGGTTTGGCGTAAGTAAAGTAGTGCTCCAACATGGTGCTTTTTAGTTGTAATCGGTTGGGTCTGGCGTAAGTAAAGTGGTGCTCCAACATGGTGCTTGGTGTGGGGAGCACCAAAAAGTATTATTCAGCGACACGAGTAAGCGCAGAGTGTTGTTATCAGTAGTTTGTTTGAAAGTCAAGGTTAGGTTGATTTGGTGGGAGCGAGTCAAGACCATGTGTGTAAGATTTGTGGTTTGGGTTTTCGGGCCATGTGTGTAAGATTTTGTGGTTTGGGTTAGATGCATCTGTGAATAATTTTTTTTTTTTTTGCGGCGTTGTGTGGGAATATTTTTGGGTACGAGTACTGCGAATCATTAAGCTGGTGCCGTTGGGTCTGAGAAGTTTAAAAAAATTTTATAAAAAATGAATAATAAGGAGTGTAGTGTTTGTTTTAAAAAATGTTCCCGTGTGAGTGCATTGAAACGACATACGAAGACAATGCATGAAAAACGAATGGTGTATTGTTAAAAATGTGGAAAGGCATTTACAAGAAACTCAAATTTAAAAAATCATTTTGTTAAGTGTGTTGAAACATTTAAGATGAGTGAAGACAATGAACAGGCAAGTTGTTCCAGTTTATCTACTCAATCTCATCATCAGCAGCAGCAACAACAAAAACAACACACTGAAAAATGTTTGACCTGTAATATAGAAGTTGAAAGAAAATATTGGGCACAACATCAAAGAAGCAATGTCCATAAGAAAAGAGTAAGAGAATTACATGGTGAAAATGTATATAAAATAAAAACGGCTTTCAGTGGACGAATAATTTCCTTTGTCATTGCAAATGAAAAAGAATGTGAATTAGATGTTGACAATTTTATTCAGAGCAAAAAAGAATTGATAAGAACTTTGCTGACAGAACATGCGGACCGATAAAATTTAATTTAGAACTATTTGCAGAGTATGTAAAAACTGTAAGTGGTGGTGGTGATGACATGCAAATAGAAATAAAATCAATGGCTACTGAAATGCAACAAGTTCATTTGACTGAGGATCTGCTGGAAATGATTGAAAAAAAGAAAGAGAACATTTTAACAAAAATGGATGATTTCCAGGAGAAGGATAGTGGATGGGCTCTTGCACAAATATTATCTATAGAAGTGAATGTTAATAAGTACCAAGCACTTAGAGGTAGTTTGTTTCATCCAACACCAGAATATATTTTAAATAAAAAAGCTGTCATTAATGTTCAAAATTCGGATATATTTTGTTTTAAATGGGCTATAATATCTGCACTAAAGACAAATGTTATAAATCCATACCTCACTTCATCATACAATGTTACAAATATTGTGAGTGAGAAGATAGAATTGGATGGACGTGTATTAGATTTTAGTGGACTTTGTTTTCCGTTAAAATTGAATGACATAAAAAAAATTTAAAAGAACAATGATATAAGTGTGAATGTTTTTGGTTTTCGTGACAACTATGATGATAATTATAAACGAAAACCTCATATAGAAGGACCTTATTACTTAACATTGCAAGAGAAATCGACTCATGTTAATCTGTTACTTTATGGAGAATCAGATCAAGGACATTACATGTGGATTAAAAATATGAGTAGACTTTTAAGAAATCAGGTTCCAGAGAAAAAAGAAGTTCAATTGTTTTTCTGCAATAGTTGTTTACAACCTTTCTATAAGAATGATAAATTAGTCAAACATAAGGAAGAGTGTAAAAGAGTTGTAACGCATATGTTGGATGAATCAAATAATTTATTATTCTTTTCGAAGTATGAAAGGACCATGGAAGTACCTTTTGTAATATATGCTGATTTTGAATGCATATTAAAACCTATAAATACTTGTGGTCCGGATCCAAATTCATCGTCAACAACAAACGTTCAAGAGCATGTACCATGTGCCTTTTCTTATTTTATTAAGTGTTCTTTCGATGACAACAATGATTGTATGCGTACTTTTATAGGTAAGAATACACTTTTTTTTTCTCTAAACAAAAATTCTTATTTATTAACTAAAAATAAACTTTTCTTAGGTCAAGACTGTGCAAAAGAATTTATACACAATTTATATAAGGATATCCAGTACATATATAAAATGTTTTTACAAAATCCATATCCTATGGAGGAATTAACAGAGGAACAAAAGAACTTCCATTTAATTTCGGATACATGCATAATTTGTAAGAGAAAATTTAATTGTGACTATAGAGTAAGGGACCATTGCCATTTAACAGGTAAATATAGAGGTCCTGCACATAATAATTGTAACCTTAGATATAAAATTCCCAAATTTATTCCTATTTTTCTACATAATATGACTGGGTATGATTCCCATTTGTTTTTTACGGCATTAAATGAAATAGAAGGCCAAATTAAAGTTTTAGCATTAAATAAAGAAAAATATATATCTATATCTAAGGAAATAATTTTAGACGAATGTAATAATAAAATAGAATTAAGGTTTTTAGACTCCTTTCGTTTTTTGAGTGAAAGCATTGATTCGTTAGCTAGAAATCTTACTGCAGATGACTTTAAGATAACAAAGTCTCATTTTGTTTCTGTTGAAAGTACAAATTTAATTAAACAAAAA
This sequence comes from Criorhina ranunculi, assembly GCA_951813785.1. NCBI lineage: Eukaryota > Metazoa > Arthropoda > Insecta > Diptera > Syrphidae > Criorhina > Criorhina ranunculi. The sequence continues at coordinate 13,519 of CATOTT010000081.1, forward strand.
GGTGTATTTCCATATGATTTTTTAAGTTCATGGGATAAAATCAATGAAACTCAACTTCCAGATAAATCGAATTTTTTTAATAAACTTACTTATGAAGAATGTTCCGAACATGCCTATAATTTTGCTCATGAAATTTGGAATCATTTCCAATGTAAGAATATAAGAGACTATTTGAATATATATTTAAAAAGCGATGTTGTTCTGTTAGCTGATGTATTTGAAAACTTCCGAAAAGTTTGTCGAAATATCTATAGTTTAGATCCATGTCAGTATTATACAGCACCCGGTTTATCCTGGGATGCAATGCTAAAAATAACCGAAATAAGATTAGAGCTTCTAACAGATTTTGAAATGTTACTTTTTTTCCAAAAAGGTGTGAGAGGAGGTTTAACTCAATGAAGCTATCGATCCTCTAAAGCGAATAACAAATTTCTTGATTCGTATGATCCAAATATACCATATGAATATATAATGTATTTGGATGCAAATAACTTGTATGGCTGGGCAATGTCTCAAATGCTTCCGTACGGTGCATTCGAATGGGAAAATTCTGAAATATTTTCAAAGTCTTATATAGAAGCATTAGATAATCAAAATGAACTTGGTTATGTATTAGAGGTAGATTTCGATTATCCTGAAGTCCTTCATGACCTGCATAATGATCACCTTTTTGCCCCGAAAACATGTGTTGGTACACCGAAAACAACAACAACAAAGAAACTAGTGGCAAGTTTATTACAAAAGACAAATTATGTTATACATTTACAGAATTTACAACAAGCCTTACAGAATGGTTAAGTATTGAAAAAAGTTCATCGTGTTTTGAAATTTAAACAATCCAATTGGCTGGAAAAGTATATCACCTTAAACACACAACATCGTATGAGATCAAGAAATGTATTTGAAAATTTTTTTTTCAAACTAATGAATAATAGCATTTATGGGAAAACTATGGAAAATATTGACAAACGTACAGATGTTAAAATTGTAACTCATTGGGAAGATATCGGAAATATTCGTGGCGCTAGATCATTGATAGCAAAACCAAATTACCATAGTTCTTCAATTTTTAAAGGCAATATGATTGCAATTCAAATGAAAAGAGTAAACTTACTTTATAATAAACCTCTTTACTTAGGCTTTGTCGTTCTAGAACTTGCAAAACACTTATGCCCGTTTTCATAGTGCGAGCTTAAGTGTGGGTTTAGCGAAGTGTAGGATCGACTATAAACTTCACTTAAGAAAATTTCGTTTTCACACTCAATATTTAAGGGTGGTTTAGTTAAGCCATGGATTGAGTGTCATTGTGAACCATTTATGAAAAATAGTTATTGTGATTGAACACGAGATGTCAAATGAAATTAGGTTTTCATCACGTCTAATGCTTTTATTGGACATTGTAGTGAAACACCGCAAAATAATTAAAAATAAAAGCACAGGCAGAGTGTATGCAAATCGTCCTAGATGTTGCAATGATTTGTTCGAGTGCGAAAATCTCTTTCTCTTGAAATATGCACCACCACTAGTGTGGTAGTTTTCCTCATCCGAGTCAATCACTTGCATTTAATTTTATTTAATTACTTTCACGAAAAACAAGCAATTATGTACTTCCATTTGTTTTCGATTGAACAGGAAAATTAATTTGACAGTTGCCATCGACAGCATTGTCAGACAAAATATTTGGTTGCTGATGCAGGTTTTCTCGGATGTATTTTGGGGTGAATTTTATTTTAGTAAAATAATGGCAACTATGTTCTCTCTGGATCGACACTTAAGCCACGGCAGTTGGTGGTTTAAGTTAAACCACTATTTAAGTGGAGTTTATCGTTAAACCTCCACTGTGAAAACGAAATTTGTGTTGATCCTGAGTTTATCCTTGGATCGACACTAAGGCTTGCACTGTGAAAACGGGCATTAATGTACGATTTTGAGCACAATGTCACCCTTAACTATATGGACACTGATTCCTTTATTTATTCATTTAGAACTGATGATTTTTATGCTGATATTTTTGATGATATAGCAATGAAATTTGATACATCAGAATATGAAAATTCTAATCCACACAACTTCCCCAAAGTTAATGGTAAAGTGTTGGGTATGTTTAACGATGAAACTAATGGGAAAAAATAACAGAATTTGTAGGATTAAGGGCTAAAATGTACTCTTTTACCACACAAAATGATATTGCTGTAAAAAAAGCTAAAGGAGTAAAAAAATCAGTAACAAAAAGATTGACTATCGATCAATACAAGAATTGTTTATTTAATAATAAAGAAATATATGAAAACATGTTAATTTTCAGAAGTAAGTTACACACAATATATACACAAAGTTTAAACAAATTAGCACTAAGTCATAAAGATCAAAAACGATGTATTTGCTCTGATAATGTTTCCACTTTGGCTTGGGGACATTATAAATTAAAATAAAAGGAAATAAAAAAAAATATATATATATTAATTTTTATTGCTTAAATATATATATATATATTAATTTTTATTGCTTATTTACAACTTTTTCAAAATTAATCAAATCAATCTATCCATTCTTTTCAGTTACAATTTGACACTTAATTAATTCATTAAAAATGGTCTATATATTCTTCTTTTATAGTTAGTCCAAATCAATAGCCCTTCTTTATTATTAGGCAAACGAACAAGATATCCTACGCCATATGATCTTAGGACAGTACACTCTAAGCCTTTTTCTATTTCCATGACGCTTTTAGCTGATATTGTTGTTTTTTTTTATTTTTATTTTTTATTAGCTCTGTATTCTCAACTAAAGTGATTTATCACAACAGCTGGCTTTTATTTATCCATGAATTATGATCGTTTGAGAGTCCAAGGTCATGTTAACTTTTCTTATCGTGAATACTTCCGTTGTCCAATTGGGTGTGTAACCTTTTTCAAAGACATGTTTAAACTTGCTTATTCGAACTTGATCACCAATTTTAAATTTTCCCTTTGGTGCAATTTTAATGTGATTATAAACCGTAGATAATAGGTCTTTAGCATTATTCTTATTCACATCAACTGGTCGCATTTTTGTTGTTCTATGTATAGAGTTATTATATGCATGAATCAAGCCATTTAGAATGGGTAACCATTTGTAGTTGCCATTAAAACTGAATTCTCGCCACATTTTCTCCTTAAGTGTCCTATTGAAGCGTTCAACAATTGATGCTTTCATCGTACTATACGTTGAATAATGATTAATCTTATACATCCTCATCAAATCCTGCAAGATTTTATTAAAAAACTCCTTACCATCATCGGTTTGTAGATTTGTTGGTATTCGATGGGAACTATTGAAAATTGATTTCATTGCTTCTGTAGTGTATGATGATGTCTTATTCTTTAAAGGAACTGCCCACGCATACTTTGAAAAAGTGTCAATTACAGTCAGTAAATAGTTATGCTTATTGTTTTCCCTCTTATAAGGTTTCATTTCTACCAAATCTGCTTGCCACAAGTCATCGAATCCCTTTATGACAACTCGACGTCAGATGAAATGTCTTCGTGCAGGTTTGTGCAATTCCTCCACAACAACATTTCGGTTACTCATCGTATATAATAATGAATAAAAAAAACTAAACTTTTTTTCTTTTATAAGGTCTTTATTTTTCCACTTTTAACTTTTTATACTTAACATCGGATTGGTCTCTTTGTTTAGATGATGATGATGATGATGATGATGATGATGATGCAAATGATGATGTCGATGATGATGATGATGTATTTGAGGAAGATGATGTATATTTAAATGTGAATAGATTGCTTTTCAAAGCATATTCCATTTTCTTTGCAAGACTATTCCTCATACTTAAATCTTTACTCATTTGACGACTTTGATCCATTTTATCCATTCGTTAATCAAAAAATAACTGATGCTCAGTCTCAATCAGGGACTTCTTTTAATACTAAATAATCGATGAGCTCAGCATTTTTCTTTTTTCGACGTTTTGAAATAATTACACAATATGATGAAATCTTCTTTTCTTAAACTTACACAATGTGATGAAATCAAAAAAAAAACAAAAAACAAGTAAAACAACAGAAATAATACAATTTTTTTTTAAGTATTTATTTGTAATCTCTTATACAGTAACATAAATTTTTTAATTCTAATCATTTTATTTTCATACATGTAACAAGCGCCAGTGCCTGGTCCATTTTTGCAACGACTTAAAGATTCTGAATATGTAACAAAAAAACGGCATCCGTGAGAAGATGTCATGCTGGAATCTTTTTTAAAGTTTCTTATTAATGTAATAAATTCTAGTATCTGATTGTAGTGTTCATCAAGTAGAACGTGTTGATGAGATTTTAAAAAAATTAAAATTTCATCTAAAATCACACATATTAGACATTGTTTCGAATAGACTGTCGAATGTGTACTGATAAGGAATTAATTTTTTATTTTTTTTATCTTAATCTTTCATAAAACTCTGTTAGGTTTTTATTCGATTCACCACTCCTACACCACTTAGCCTACAACATACACATGTATCAGGACCCTCGTTACATGTATCGGAAGACCAAGCACAATTAGTGTAATGCCATCCGTATTTAGATTCAACTTCGGGCACATTTTCAAATGTTCGCAGAAAGAAAATATCATTTAGGATCTCCTTGTAATGGTCCTCAAGTACAATGTGTTGATTGTTCAGTAAAAAATTTAAAATTTCATCAAATACTAAAGAAGTATTTACGCGCGACATGTTTGCGAATTGAATCTCAAATGTCTACTAAATATAGGAGGTTCTCTTTTAAATTGGTGAAAAAGTCTTTCTTTTCTTACTAACTTCAGCAATGTTTTCTTCTAGATACTTATCATTATTCTCTTTAAATTTCTCAAATATATCGAGGAAATATGTATGTTCTAAACTTATTCAACAATTCAAGTGTATTTGCGTTTTGTTCATCAATGTACAGTCTTAAAGAATAATTAAATTTTTCCAATTTGTTATCCATAGCTTGGTTGTACATTTCAATTATTTTACTCATTTCAGTATCAATTTCTTTGTTGTGACGTAATTAGAATCAATAGGTTGTTCAATATTTTTCAGAGGTTTCTGCATTCCACCGAAATATCCATTCAAATGTAATTTTAAGGATTTCTCAGCTTCATCATTTATAGTCGTCATGAGTGAGTTGAAATTGATATCTACATGTCGTTGAAGGATAAATATGGTTTCGTTTTGAAAGTCAATATTATCATCTATGTATTCCTTGTTGGCTGCTTGGTGTTGCATTGAAGGTTTTCCAACATTATTTGAACATTTCCCTTCTACGTTAAAGTCACCAGTTGGCAATATTTTAAAACCTTCTCCAGGAATTGAATTATGAATCTGATTAAAGCCCCTTCCGAACTTGTCGACGCTCATTTTGCTTATAAAAAAAGACTTGCTAAGGATTGTTATTAATATACAATATTTGATTCTCGTAGCTCTTCCACAATTGAGTTCACCTCATTTTGAAGATTATTATTGCCAGCCTTTTGTGATGCAATTAAAAGTCTTAATCTATCAACGAGCTCATTGGGGTTATCCCAATACACATAATCGATGGGATTATTAGTGTAACTCATATCAGATGAATTAATGCTGTATGCTTTTCCAATTTTCTTTATGTCTTTAGGCGTTAGGCGTTTAAGTAAAGGTTGAATAATATGTTTATATTTATGACCTTTAACCTGTGAGTTACTTTCGTAATTTTTCAAGAATGCATTTGTTTTTTGTAAAATCTTAAGATATTTATCCAAGTCTTCATTGTCATATCGATCTTTTCTAGGGATTTTCCGAAAAATTAATTCATAAAGCCCATCTGTTCCAGGGAAGATTTCATCATCAATAACGAAATCCGTTTGCTCGTTAATTACAAAACTTGATCTACCTAATTTCGTTGAATTTGACTGTGCATCGAAATATGGACCATAGATCTTGTCACGGTTCGAATCTGATGGTGATGGTCGGTTGAATGGTGTACTCTGATGATCAAGACTATCGGTATAGAGAGATGCGGGTGTTCTAAATGATACACCCATGTCCGATGGTTCAATGGTTAATTCTGGAGATGAAAAGTCAAATCTCTCCTTTAGAGCAAAATTGTCTTCTTCTGGAGGAGGAGGAGGAGGACTTTGGAATTGTAACCGTCGTCGACGAAGCTTTACTTTGTCATTTATATTGGTTTCAGCAGCAGCAGCAGCATTTTGACTATTATCAATTTTGACATTTTTCACAATTTCTTTTAAGGGTCCAATTATTGGTTTAAAAGTATTTTCAAGTTCCGTTTTCTTTATAATTTTTCCAGTTTTGAGAAACATATATTTTCTCCTCAAAGCTCTTTTTGTTTTTATGAGATCTTTAAGTAAATTTTCATTGATATCCATATTTGTGAAACAGATTCAAACAGGGCGGTTCCAAACGGAGCAGTTCAAGACAGGGCTGATCTGAACAGGATGTATTCATATAAACAGATGTTTATTAACTGAACAGTTTTATAAGACCACAAATTCTTTAAATGATTTATTATACCGTCCCTCATCTATACTAAAATCTTTATTAATAACCAAGAACCCATATGCACCTTCCCAAGATTTTGAGCACAATTCTTTGAATTGATTGAATGACATATCGGAATTTATATGATCATTGTATATATGTTTCAGATTAAGTTCGTCTTGCTTAAAAAAAATTATATAGTTTGCATTGTCTCGTATCAAATGCTTTGGTATATGTGTATATGACTGACACAAATAGAAACTATCCACACCGTTATGTCGTCCCATACAAAAATAATCTCGAATGTTATTTTGTTTATCACAGGCCACATCATCAAATATAAATATTGAATTGCGTTTTGCTTCAGATGGTGGTTTAATTTCACAATTATTTGTAAATTCGTTGTATTCCATACCGTTGATAGACTTTATTAGCTTTCTCAAGTATGCATATTTTGATTGATGTAGAGACTTTGAATAAATATAAAGGTTTTCAAATTTCAAACCATTAGGATTAGCATTAGTATCTAGTTGTTTGATGAACCTCATTTTGGTGAATGAAACCATCCTATATAAAACATAATATTTTATAGTCAAGTCATTCATTATTGATTAACGTGTTCAACAATAAAGAAGTAATAAAGGGTGGTTAAATTTTAAGGGCCGATGCTGAATGTGAACCACACCTAAACGTCAAGTTTTTTTCTGCATTTCATTTGACATATCTTAATTTCAGACTAACTCAATATGAACCATGGAAAGATACACAATCGAGCAACGCGTTAAAGTTATTCAGGCTTATTATGAAAATGGGCGTTCAAATCAAAATGCATATCGTGCACTTCGTGATTTTTTCGGTCAATTTAATCGTCCGAATGTGTGTACAATCGGAAAAATCGTGCAAAAATTTGAGCAAACCGGGTCTGTAGGAGATGTGAAAACACCAGTGCATGCTCGTACAGCTCGTACTGCAGAAAATATTGCTGCTGCTCGCGATAGTGTGGCTGAAGTGCCGTCCACCTCAACTCGTCGTCGTGCCCAACAATCGCACCTCTCATGCTCGTCGTTGATGAACATTATGCATAAAGACTTGCATTTACGCGCTTACAAGGTGCAATTGACTCAAGAACTAAAGCCTTTTGACCATTTCAAGCGTCGTCAATGGTCAGAATGGTGGCAAGAAATGGCAACAGTGGGTGATCAATTTTCGAAGAAAATCATCTTCAGTGATGAGGCATATTTTCACCTCAGTGGATTCGTAAATGAGCAGAATTGCCGCATTTGGGCTAATGATAATCCAAGAGTGATTGTCGAAAAACCAATGCACCCACAAAGAGTGACTGTTTGGTGTGGTTTATGGGCTGGCGGCATCATCGGGCCGTATTTTTTCCAAAATGAAATCTCACGTCGTGGCGATGTTAATTGGCCGCCACGATCATGCGATTTGACACCGTTGGACTTCTTTCTTTGGGGTTATTCGAAAGAAAAGGTGTACGTCGATAAGCCAGCAACAATTCAAGAGCTAAAGGATGAGATAATTCGGCACATTAACGGCATAGAACCTCAATTATGCCTCAGCGTCATCGAAAATTTGGACCATCGGATGGAGGTGTGCCGCCGAGGTCGCGGCGGCCATTTGGCCGATATTTTGTTCCATACATAATTGAACCATACCAATATTATCATAATAAAAATAAATGACAATAATTTCCTAAATAATTTGTGTTTTATTCAAAATCAACATCGGCCCTCTAAACTTAACCACCCTTTATAATATGATTGATTATAGCATGAAACTCCTCAGTAGGAAACAATCATTTCAGATTCGTGAACTCCTTAATAGAAAATTTGCCATTTGAATTGCATCTTCCCTCATACAATTTATGTGGACCTGGGACTAAATTAAAAGAACGTCTTGCTAGAGGAGATCGAGGAATTAATCAATCGGACGAAGCTTGTCGTCAACACGATATTGCATATTCTAATAATAAAAACTTGCCCGATCGACATATTGCTGACAAAATTCTAATTGAAAAGGCTTGGCAGAGGGCAAAAGCTAGAGATTCATCAGTATCAGAGAAATTAAATAGTCTATTGGTTACGAATATGATGAAGGTAAAAACAAAACTCGGCATGGGCTGTCAATCTAAACATACCAAATCAAGGAAAAGGAGTCCGCGTCTCAACAAGTGTAAAAGAAACAATTTATTTAAAGAAGCTCTAAAAGAGGCTAGAAACTCTATTAGGGATACAATAAGTAAAGATCCAAACTCAATTGCATCAACTGCTTTACAAGCAGCTAAAAATATAATTAAAAATAAACGAAAGAATATTTTAATTCCCATTACCAAAAATTGGAGGTTTCTTACCACTATTGCCAATCTTAGCTCAGGAGGAGCTGCGGGATTGGTTAAGGCAATCAATGCTTCAAAGGTAGCCAAACAACAAATGGAAGAGAATAAACGTCACAACCTAGCTATGGAAGGGATAAAAATCGATCAAGGCAAAGGGCCTTATCTACAACCATATAAAAAGGGATTCGGACTTTTCTTAAAACCACAGGATTCAAAAAACTTTCAAATTTGCTACCTAATCGTCCTCTCACAAATATTTTTACTAATGGCGATCTAAAAAGTGAATGGCAGGTAGTCAACAGTATTTTGAAGCAGTCTTCCTGTACTAAACAGCCTACTGCAATTCATGTCAATGAATCTGAAGTTTCTGATGAACTTGTTATGGCTAACGCTTTTAACAGTTACTTTACGTCTACAGCTTAAGGTTTACCTTCACAAACAACACAACTACGTTGACTTTGTGTTCTGATAACTTTAGAGAATCTCTACAAACAAATAGTTTTGCCTTTGAGCCTATAACGGTTTTGGAAGTCTTAAAGGCTATTGGTGCTCTAAAAAATTCGAATGCTTGTGGTTTCGATGGAATCTCTAATTTAATTTTAAAACATATTGGTTGCCTCGTAGTTGACGTGCTAGCAGTCATTTTTAATCGTAGCATTTTTTCAGGAGTTTTTCCTGAGGTTCTTAAATGCGCGGACGTAGTTCCACTTTACAAAAAAGGCTCAGCAAGGGATATGAGCAACTATAGGCCAATTTCACTTCTCCCTGTCATAAGCAAAGTTTTTGAAAAAATTGTAAAGGAGAGGATAGTATCTTTTTTAAGTAAGTCCAAGTTTTTTAGCCCGGTGCAATTGAGCAAACCGGGTCTGTAGGAGATGTGAAAACACCAGTGCATGCTCGTACAGCTCGTACTGCAGAAAATATTGCTGCTGCTCGCGATAGTGTGGCTGAAGTGCCGTCCACCTCAACTCGTCGTCGTGCCCAACAATCGCACCTCTCATGCTCGTCGTTGATGAACATTATGCATAAAGACTTGCATTTACGCGCTTACAAGGTGCAATTGACTCAAGAACTAAAGCCTTTTGACCATTTCAAGCGTCGTCAATGGTCAGAATGGTGGCAAGAAATGGCAACAGTGGGTGATCAATTTTCGAAGAAAATCATCTTCAGTGATGAGGCATATTTTCACCTCAGTGGATTCGTAAATGAGCAGAATTGCCGCATTTGGGCTAATGATAATCCAAGAGTGATTGTCGAAAAACCAATGCACCCACAAAGAGTGACTGTTTGGTGTGGTTTATGGGCTGGCGGCATCATCGGGCCGTATTTTTTCCAAAATGAAATCTCACGTCGTGGCGATGTTAATTGGCCGCCACGATCATGCGATTTGACACCGTTGGACTTCTTTCTTTGGGGTTATTCGAAAGAAAAGGTGTACGTCGATAAGCCAGCAACAATTCAAGAGCTAAAGGATGAGATAATTCGGCACATTAACGGCATAGAACCTCAATTATGCCTCAGCGTCATCGAAAATTTGGACCATCGGATGGAGGTGTGCCGCCGAGGTCGCGGCGGCCATTTGGCCGATATTTTGTTCCATACATAATTGAACCATACCAATATTATCATAATAAAAATAAATGACAATAATTTCCTAAATAATTTGTGTTTTATTCAAAATCAACATCGGCCCTCTAAACTTAACCACCCTTTATAATATGATTGATTATAGCATGAAACTCCTCAGTAGGAAACAATCATTTCAGATTCGTGAACTCCTTAATAGAAAATTTGCCATTTGAATTGCATCTTCCCTCATACAATTTATGTGGACCTGGGACTAAATTAAAAGAACGTCTTGCTAGAGGAGATCGAGGAATTAATCAATCGGACGAAGCTTGTCGTCAACACGATATTGCATATTCTAATAATAAAAACTTGCCCGATCGACATATTGCTGACAAAATTCTAATTGAAAAGGCTTGGCAGAGGGCAAAAGCTAGAGATTCATCAGTATCAGAGAAATTAAATAGTCTATTGGTTACGAATATGATGAAGGTAAAAACAAAACTCGGCATGGGCTGTCAATCTAAACATACCAAATCAAGGAAAAGGAGTCCGCGTCTCAACAAGTGTAAAAGAAACAATTTATTTAAAGAAGCTCTAAAAGAGGCTAGAAACTCTATTAGGGATACAATAAGTAAAGATCCAAACTCAATTGCATCAACTGCTTTACAAGCAGCTAAAAATATAATTAAAAATAAACGAAAGAATATTTTAATTCCCATTACCAAAAATTGGAGGTTTCTTACCACTATTGCCAATCTTAGCTCAGGAGGAGCTGCGGGATTGGTTAAGGCAATCAATGCTTCAAAGGTAGCCAAACAACAATTGGAAGAGAATAAACGTCACAACCTAGCTATGGAAGGGATAAAAATCGATCAAGGCAAAGGGCCTTATCTACAACCATATAAAAAGGGATTCGGACTTTTCTTAAAACCACAGGATTCAAAAAACTTTCAAATTTGCTACCTAATCGTCCTCTCACAAATATTTTTACTAATGGCGATCTAAAAAGTGAATGGCAGGTAGTCAACAGTATTTTGAAGCAGTCTTCCTGTACTAAACAGCCTACTGCAATTCATGTCAATGAATCTGAAGTTTCTGATGAACTTGTTATGGCTAACGCTTTTAACAGTTACTTTACGTCTACAGCTTAAGGTTTACCTTCACAAACAACACAACTACGTTGACTTTGTGTTCTGATAACTTTAGAGAATCTCTACAAACAAATAGTTTTGCCTTTGAGCCTATAACGGTTTTGGAAGTCTTAAAGGCTATTGGTGCTCTAAAAAATTCGAATGCTTGTGGTTTCGATGGAATCTCTAATTTAATTTTAAAACATATTGGTTGCCTCGTAGTTGACGTGCTAGCAGTCATTTTTAATCGTAGCATTTTTTCAGGAGTTTTTCCTGAGGTTCTTAAATGCGCGGACGTAGTTCCACTTTACAAAAAAGGCTCAGCAAGGGATATGAGCAACTATAGGCCAATTTCACTTCTCCCTGTCATAAGCAAAGTTTTTGAAAAAATTGTAAAGGAGAGGATAGTATCTTTTTTAAGTAAGTCCAAGTTTTTTAGCCCGGTGCAATTTGGTTTTCTAAAGGGAAAATCAACAGAGGATGCCCTTCTTGATTTCTGTTCTCATATTTTTTCGAATCTTGATGGCAAAAAGTTTACTGCAGGCTTATTTGTAGATATTACAAAAGCGTTCGATATGGTTAACCACAATATCTTGTTGAGGAAACTTGAAAAAGCTGGATTTCGTGGCTTCATGCAGGATTGGCTTAGATCTTACCTTTCAAATAGATCCCAAAGAGTAAAGATTGGTGGAATGAGGAGCGAAATTCAGTTTCTCGATTTGGGAGTACCTCAAGGTTCTGTGCTGGGACCCATTCTTTTTCTTATTTACATCAATTCACTGTTCGACCTCAACTTCAAAGGCACACTTACTGCTTTCGCAGATAATGTAGGATGTTCTTACGGCTCTGATAGTGTTTTAGATCTGGTATCTGATATCAACTGGGATCTTAATTTATTAAGGATCTGGTTCGCCGAACATGGTTTGAGCATAAGTTCTAAAACCAAAATTATGTTTTTTAATCTTTCCGCTACAGCAGGAACCAATCTAGAAGTTTATTTTCACGCGCCGGAGTGTCAAAAATACAAATTGGCAGGTTGCACTTGTTTTTCCGCTTTATCATCCCCTACTTTTTGTAACACTTCTTGTTGCAGTGATAAGTGTTTTTTAGTTGAACAAGTGGATGAGTTTAAGTACTTGGGCTTCACTATTGATTCTCGGATGAGTTTTGCAAGCCATACGGAGTCTTTAAGGAAGTATTTTCGTTGCACTCTCAGACATTTTTTTACCTAAATAATGTATGTTCTAAAAAACTTCTAAGGATTATTTATTATGGTATTTTCCATTCGAAGCTTCAATATGGTATAACGTGTTGGGGTGGTGCATACATGAATAAAATTCAGTCTCTGTTAATTCTGCAGAAAAATGTATTGAGAAAAATATGTCGCAAACACCGTCGACATCCCAGTTATCCATTGTTTCGTGATATGAAAATTCTTCCAGTCCGTTATTTGTATTGTTTTAAAGTATTGAAAACGTTCTTTATTAGGTCAGGTAACCTTAATTGCAGATTAATTTCTGATTACAATCTACGTAGAAACTTTTTGAATGTTGTATCTGTACCCTTTGCTCGTACCACTGCTTTTCGTAATTTTTATTTGGTTACATCTTGCCGCCTATTTAATAAACTCCCACAATCAATCAGAGCATTAACATTTTCTGGAAAGTTTGTAAAATTTGTAAGAAATTGGCTTTTAGATCTTGACTATGCTAGTTTAGAATCCATATTTTCCGACATTCTGGTGTAACTAAAGGTTTTTCCTTTCTGTATTTTATTCTTTTATCTATTTATTTTATGAATTCATATAAATTTAAATGTATCTTATCATCTTTCGTTTTTATAATGTAAAATTGATTTTAAGGGTCACCCCACCCATAATTACTACTATTAATACTTGTTCTTTTTTAAAGTGGCATTTGGCACTATTTAAATACTTAAAGTATAACAAATAAAAAATGTCACTAAAATTATTTCTTGAATTCTGTATTTAAATCAAATTTAAAAAATATTATGAACTCTTGTTATATTTGAATTCTAATGAAATAAATTTGTATCTAATCTAACAAAAAAAAAATCTAATCTAATTTTTTACTATAATTTATCTGCGTAGTAAAATACACTAACCAACCACCTATAACTGCTCGTATATCAATAACCAATTCAGAATCCGATATCATGTCTAACCACATCACCAGAAATAAAATAAAAAAATTCAACTCAACTGGACTCCTGACCTTGGGATTCCACAAAATCTTACACACATGGCCCCAGAACCCAAACCACAAATCTTACACACATGGTCTTGACTCGCTCCCACCAAATCAACATAACCTTGACTTCCAAACAAACTACTGATAACAACACTCTGCGCTTAGTCGTGTCGCTGAATAATACTTTTTGGTGCTCCCAACACCAACAGATCACTGATAACGGTAACCACAAAAGCACCATGTTGGAGCACCACTTTACTTACGCCAGACCCAACCGATTATAACTAAAAAGCACCATGTTGGAGCACCACTTTACTTACGCCAAACCCAACCGATTATAACTACTCGCGTCTATCGCGTCCCGTCTTATTGATCCACTTCACCCCGTCTCATCAATCTATCCCAACCAGTCTACACGTTCCGCCCATTACGTCCTGTCTATTCTGTCCTGTCCTGTCCTGCCTATTCCGTCCTTTCGTCTCGTCTATCCCATTTCGATTATAGACCACGTGGCATCCATAGCGTCCATCTATATCCGTGTCTAACACCGCATCCCTCTATCCATTCCACTATGTGTTCCACTACTCACAATACATTTGAATTTCCATTTGACTACCATCCCGTCCCGTCTGTCAAGTTAGTCTATTTCATTAGGCCCTGTCGATTCTATTCTTCTAGTCCACTGGCTAATACCTCAACAAAAAGTGCTTCCCGCCTAATATCACACCATCAAGAGGTTCCATGTATGTCCTACACCATGTATTTCACTACAGTATTCTACCATCGTGTCAACAACAGCGTATATCAACCCATCTTCCTCGTTCCTCATCTTTCAATACGTTGTCCAGTTAACCATTGCTTCTGCCATGCATTCCACCATTACTTCCACCATCTTTAGACCCTTCTAAAAATTTAAAAAATTTTTTCTTTGTCCCAACAATCCATCTTGTCGCATCCACCGCATATCCGGTCTACCCCTACCTTCATCGCCTCCATTACACGCGGTCTCCACTAGCAATAAATCCATAGCATGTTTTAAAGTATGCTTACATTATCGCAAGTGGAGACCATTATAGCAGCCACAGAAAGTACGCTTTCATCGCATACCATCTATCGCATACTTTATCGCCAATGGAGTTGTCATATTGCTGTCACGTCCGCCATTTTCATTGCAATTGGACTGAAAAGGTATGCGGCGAAATGCCCACCAAAGAAAATCTGACAGTTCTTCTGCTCCCTGCGATCTGCGTTTGTTTTTGCTATTGCGATAGATTTATCGCTAGTGGAGACGGGGTGTTACGGCCCATCAATTCTACCCATCCGGTCCATTACATTCCGCCATACACCACGTGGAATCCATAGCGCCCATCTATATCATTCCAATCATGCACGTCCTGCCGATCTAATACTCCTGTCATATAAGCACCCCAGCGCCACCATTTGGTGTCCCATCATCCGTCCACACCGCGTATAAACAACATATAAAAAACCTGTGAACAACGTGATTCCGTCGTTCCACGAAAATTATATTAGCGCTTACCGAATGGGAGCTGAGCACACCCGCTGACATTTGACAATAATGCGCCAACCAAATTGTCAGCGGGCTTCTTATGAGATCTGTAGAATGGAGCACATGCCACCTAGCCAATACTTTACTTTACAACAGATCCACCTCACCCACCCACCCAACCCTAACAATCCACCTAACCCAACCACCTGATCCTACCTATCCATCCACCCAACCATACCATACCTCATAAATTTACCCATCCATTCAACCACAGTCCACCCAACCCTACCTTACCTCATAACGCTACCCATACACATGACACTACCTACACGTCCACCCAACCCTCCATTACCACATATCTCCACCCATACATCCAACCTAACCACCTGACACTACCTACCCACCCGACCCAACCACTTAACCCTACCCATTCATCCCACCAATCCATCCAACCCTACCTTAACTCATAACACTACCCATCCACCCAACTCAACCACCTGACCCTACCAACCCATCCGATCGAACCACCTAACCCTACCAACCAAACCACATAAACCTAACCATCCACCCTACTCAACCACCTAACCCTACCTTACCTCATAACACGCCCAGTCCAACCACGTGTTTATATCATACATTACGGTCCACCCATAACCATGTGTTCCAGTCATCCAATCCAGTCCACATCATACATTATTACCCACCCGCTTCACCGATGCCACCCACTCCAGTCTCCCAATCTCGTCCACATCATTCATTACGGCCCATCCACACCACCCATACCACGTGTTCCACCTATTTCACATATCCCAATAAAGCCAATGTCATCCATCCCGTCCCATGCTTCAATCTATCATTCCTCCTGTTTTCTCTATCCCACCCATTCCACCTATTCCATCAATTCTTCCTGTCCACTTCATTCCACCCATTTCACCTATTCCATCCATTCCAAATGTCCACAAGTACCATCTATTCCAACTGTTCCCCAATTCTACCATCCCGGCCAGTCCTCTTCATCTATAGTGACCTATTCCACGTGTCTTACCTATTCCACACGTCCACCCTGTCCCATGCTACCATCCTATCCCTTTAACCACATCCCTTTTGACCTTCCTATCCCACCTATATCAAGTGTTTCACCTATTCTCCACATGCCAATGAGCCTATGTCGTCCACGCTATGCCATGGCTCCATTCAATCCTCTTAATTCTATCCATTATGCCCTCTCCATTCTACCTATTCCACCAATTCCGCACGCTCTAATCATCTTGCAAGTGTCTTCCATTCCAATCGCTCTACATCGTCCATTCATTCCACGTGGCCTACCAATCCAACCATCCTGCCCTGTCCACTTATTTCACCCGTTCCAGCTATATTACGCAGTCCACTCTTCCATTCTGTCCTTAATTCGAGTCGCATCAGTAGTTATAATCGGTTGGGTTTGGCGTAAGTAAAGTAGTGCTCCAACATGGTGCTTTTTAGTTGTAATCGGTTGGGTCTGGCGTAAGTAAAGTGGTGCTCCAACATGGTGCTTGGTGTGGGGAGCACCAAAAAGTATTATTCAGCGACACGAGTAAGCGCAGAGTGTTGTTATCAGTAGTTTGTTTGAAAGTCAAGGTTAGGTTGATTTGGTGGGAGCGAGTCAAGACCATGTGTGTAAGATTTGTGGTTTGGGTTTTCGGGCCATGTGTGTAAGATTTTGTGGTTTGGGTTAGATGCATCTGTGAATAATTTTTTTTTTTTTTTGCGGCGTTGTGTGGGAATATTTTTGGGTACGAGTACTGCGAATCATTAAGCTGGTGCCGTTGGGTCTGAGAAGTTTAAAAAAATTTTATAAAAAATGAATAATAAGGAGTGTAGTGTTTGTTTTAAAAAATGTTCCCGTGTGAGTGCATTGAAACGACATACGAAGACAATGCATGAAAAACGAATGGTGTATTGTTAAAAATGTGGAAAGGCATTTACAAGAAACTCAAATTTAAAAAATCATTTTGTTAAGTGTGTTGAAACATTTAAGATGAGTGAAGACAATGAACAGGCAAGTTGTTCCAGTTTATCTACTCAATCTCATCATCAGCAGCAGCAACAACAAAAACAACACACTGAAAAATGTTTGACCTGTAATATAGAAGTTGAAAGAAAATATTGGGCACAACATCAAAGAAGCAATGTCCATAAGAAAAGAGTAAGAGAATTACATGGTGAAAATGTATATAAAATAAAAACGGCTTTCAGTGGACGAATAATTTCCTTTGTCATTGCAAATGAAAAAGAATGTGAATTAGATGTTGACAATTTTATTCAGAGCAAAAAAGAATTGATAAGAACTTTGCTGACAGAACATGCGGACCGATAAAATTTAATTTAGAACTATTTGCAGAGTATGTAAAAACTGTAAGTGGTGGTGGTGATGACATGCAAATAGAAATAAAATCAATGGCTACTGAAATGCAACAAGTTCATTTGACTGAGGATCTGCTGGAAATGATTGAAAAAAAGAAAGAGAACATTTTAACAAAAATGGATGATTTCCAGGAGAAGGATAGTGGATGGGCTCTTGCACAAATATTATCTATAGAAGTGAATGTTAATAAGTACCAAGCACTTAGAGGTAGTTTGTTTCATCCAACACCAGAATATATTTTAAATAAAAAAGCTGTCATTAATGTTCAAAATTCGGATATATTTTGTTTTAAATGGGCTATAATATCTGCACTAAAGACAAATGTTATAAATCCATACCTCACTTCATCATACAATGTTACAAATATTGTGAGTGAGAAGATAGAATTGGATGGACGTGTATTAGATTTTAGTGGACTTTGTTTTCCGTTAAAATTGAATGACATAAAAAAAATTTAAAAGAACAATGATATAAGTGTGAATGTTTTTGGTTTTCGTGACAACTATGATGATAATTATAAACGAAAACCTCATATAGAAGGACCTTATTACTTAACATTGCAAGAGAAATCGACTCATGTTAATCTGTTACTTTATGGAGAATCAGATCAAGGACATTACATGTGGATTAAAAATATGAGTAGACTTTTAAGAAATCAGGTTCCAGAGAAAAAAGAAGTTCAATTGTTTTTCTGCAATAGTTGTTTACAACCTTTCTATAAGAATGATAAATTAGTCAAACATAAGGAAGAGTGTAAAAGAGTTGTAACGCATATGTTGGATGAATCAAATAATTTATTATTCTTTTCGAAGTATGAAAGGACCATGGAAGTACCTTTTGTAATATATGCTGATTTTGAATGCATATTAAAACCTATAAATACTTGTGGTCCGGATCCAAATTCATCGTCAACAACAAACGTTCAAGAGCATGTACCATGTGCCTTTTCTTATTTTATTAAGTGTTCTTTCGATGACAACAATGATTGTATGCGTACTTTTATAGGTAAGAATACACTTTTTTTTTCTCTAAACAAAAATTCTTATTTATTAACTAAAAATAAACTTTTCTTAGGTCAAGACTGTGCAAAAGAATTTATACACAATTTATATAAGGATATCCAGTACATATATAAAATGTTTTTACAAAATCCATATCCTATGGAGGAATTAACAGAGGAACAAAAGAACTTCCATTTAATTTCGGATATATGCATAATTTGTAAGAGAAAATTTAATTGTGACTATAGAGTAAGGGACCATTGCCATTTAACAGGTAAATATAGAGGTCCTGCACATAATAATTGTAACCTTAGATATAAAATTCCCAAATTTATTCCTATTTTTCTACATAATATGACTGGGTATGATTCCCATTTGTTTTTTACGGCATTAAATGAAATAGAAGGCCAAATTAAAGTTTTAGCATTAAATAAAGAAAAATATATATCTATATCTAAGGAAATAATTTTAGACGAATGTAATAATAAAATAGAATTAAGGTTTTTAGACTCCTTTCGTTTTTTGAGTGAAAGCATTGATTCGTTAGCTAGAAATCTTACTGCAGATGACTTTAAGATAACAAAGTCTCATTTTGTTTCTGTTGAAAGTACAAATTTAATTAAACAAAAAGGTGTATTTCCATATGATTTTTTAAGTTCATGGGATAAAATCAATGAAACTCAACTTCCAGATAAATCGAATTTTTTTAATAAACTTACTTATGAAGAATGTTCCGAACATGCCTATAATTTTGCTCATGAAATTTGGAATCATTTCCAATGTAAGAATATAAGAGACTATTTGAATATATATTTAAAAAGCGATGTTGTTCTGTTAGCTGATGTATTTGAAAACTTCCGAAAAGTTTGTCGAAATATCTATAGTTTAGATCCATGTCAGTATTATACAGCACCCGGTTTATCCTGGGATGCAATGCTAAAAATAACCGAAATAAGATTAGAGCTTCTAACAGATTTTGAAATGTTACTTTTTTTCCAAAAAGGTGTGAGAGGAGGTTTAACTCAATGAAGCTATCGATCCTCTAAAGCGAATAACAAATTTCTTGATTCGTATGATCCAAATATACCATATGAATATATAATGTATTTGGATGCAAATAACTTGTATGGCTGGGCAATGTCTCAAATGTTTCCGTACGGTGCATTCGAATGGGAAAATTCTGAAATATTTTCAAAGTCTTATATAGAAGCATTAGATAATCAAAATGAACTTGGTTATGTATTAGAGGTAGATTTCGATTATCCTGAAGTCCTTCATGACCTGCATAATGATCACCTTTTTGCCCCGAAAACATGTGTTGGTACACCGAAAACAACAACAACAAAGAAACTAGTGGCAAGTTTATTACAAAAGACAAATTATGTTATACATTTACAGAATTTACAACAAGCCTTACAGAATGGTTAAGTATTGAAAAAAGTTCATCGTGTTTTGAAATTTAAACAATCCAATTGGCTGGAAAAGTATATCACCTTAAACACACAACATCGTATGAGATCAAGAAATGTATTTGAAAATTTTTTTTTCAAACTAATGAATAATAGCATTTATGGGAAAACTATGGAAAATATTGACAAACGTACAGATGTTAAAATTGTAACTCATTGGGAAGATATAGGAAATATTCGTGGCGCTAGATCATTGATAGCAAAACCAAATTACCATAGTTCTTCAATTTTTAAAGGCAATATGATTGCAATTCAAATGAAAAGAGTAAACTTACTTTATAATAAACCTCTTTACTTAGGCTTTGTCGTTCTAGAACTTGCAAAACACTTATGCCCGTTTTCATAGTGCGAGCTTAAGTGTGGGTTTAGCGAAGTGTAGGATCGACTATAAACTTCACTTAAGAAAATTTCGTTTTCACACTCAATATTTAAGGGTGGTTTAGTTAAGCCATGGATTGAGTGTCATTGTGAACCATTTATGAAAAATAGTTATTGTGATTGAACACGAGATGTCAAATGAAATTAGGTTTTCATCACGTCTAATGCTTTTATTGGACATTGTAGTGAAACACCGCAAAATAATTAAAAATAAAAGCACAGGCAGAGTGTATGCAAATCGTCCTAGATGTTGCAATGATTTGTTCGAGTGCGAAAATCTCTTTCTCTTGAAATATGCACCACCACTAGTGTGGTAGTTTTCCTCATCCGAGTCAATCACTTGCATTTAATTTTATTTAATTACTTTCACGAAAAACAAGCAATTATGTACTTCCATTTGTTTTCGATTGAACAGGAAAATTAATTTGACAGTTGCCATCGACAGCATTGTCAGACAAAATATTTGGTTGCTGATGCAGGTTTTCTCGGATGTATTTTGGGGTGAATTTTATTTTAGTAAAATAATGGCAACTATGTTCTCTCTGGATCGACACTTAAGCCACGGCAGTTGGTGGTTTAAGTTAAACCACTATTTAAGTGGAGTTTATCGTTAAACCTCCACTGTGAAAACGAAATTTGTGTTGATCCTGAGTTTATCCTTGGATCGACACTAAGGCTTGCACTGTGAAAACGGGCATTAATGTACGATTTTGAGCACAATGTCACCCTTAACTATATGGACACTGATTCCTTTATTTATTCATTTAGAACTGATGATTTTTATGCTGATATTTTTGATGATATAGCAATGAAATTTGATACATCAGAATATGAAAATTCTAATCCACACAACTTCCCCAAAGTTAATGGTAAAGTGTTGGGTATGTTTAACGATGAAACTAATGGGAAAAAATAACAGAATTTGTAGGATTAAGGGCTAAAATGTACTCTTTTACCACACAAAATGATATTGCTGTAAAAAAAGCTAAAGGAGTAAAAAAATCAGTAACAAAAAGATTGACTATCGATCAATACAAGAATTGTTTATTTAATAATAAAGAAATATATGAAAACATGTTAATTTTCAGAAGTAAGTTACACACAATATATACACAAAGTTTAAACAAATTAGCACTAAGTCATAAAGATCAAAAACGATGTATTTGCTCTGATAATGTTTCCACTTTGGCTTGGGGACATTATAAATTAAAATAAAAGGAAATAAAAAAAAATATATATATATTAATTTTTATTGCTTAAATATATATATATATATTAATTTTTATTGCTTATTTACAACTTTTTCAAAATTAATCAAATCAATCTATCCATTCTTTTCAGTTACAATTTGACACTTAATTAATTCATTAAAAATGGTCTATATATTCTTCTTTTATAGTTAGTCCAAATCAATAGCCCTTCTTTATTATTAGGCAAACGAACAAGATATCCTACGCCATATGATCTTAGGACAGTACACTCTAAGCCTTTTTCTATTTCCATGACGCTTTTAGCTGATATTGTTGTTTTTTTTTATTTTTATTTTTTATTAGCTCTGTATTCTCAACTAAAGTGATTTATCACAACAGCTGGCTTTTATTTATCCATGAATTATGATCGTTTGAGAGTCCAAGGTCATGTTAACTTTTCTTATCGTGAATACTTCCGTTGTCCAATTGGGTGTGTAACCTTTTTCAAAGACATGTTTAAACTTGCTTATTCGAACTTGATCACCAATTTTAAATTTTCCCTTTGGTGCAATTTTAATGTGATTATAAACCGTAGATAATAGGTCTTTAGCATTATTCTTATTCACATCAACTGGTCGCATTTTTGTTGTTCTATGTATAGAGTTATTATATGCATGAATCAAGCCATTTAGAATGGGTAACCATTTGTAGTTGCCATTAAAACTGAATTCTCGCCACATTTTCTCCTTAAGTGTCCTATTGAAGCGTTCAACAATTGATGCTTTCATCGTACTATACGTTGAATAATGATTAATCTTATACATCCTCATCAAATCCTGCAAGATTTTATTAAAAAACTCCTTACCATCATCGGTTTGTAGATTTGTTGGTATTCGATGGGAACTATTGAAAATTGATTTCATTGCTTCTGTAGTGTATGATGATGTCTTATTCTTTAAAGGAACTGCCCACGCATACTTTGAAAAAGTGTCAATTACAGTCAGTAAATAGTTATGCTTATTGTTTTCCCTCTTATAAGGTTTCATTTCTACCAAATCTGCTTGCCACAAGTCATCGAATCCCTTTATGACAACTCGACGTCAGATGAAATGTCTTCGTGCAGGTTTGTGCAATTCCTCCACAACAACATTTCGGTTACTCATCGTATATAATAATGAATAAAAAAAACTAAACTTTTTTTCTTTTATAAGGTCTTTATTTTTCCACTTTTAACTTTTTATACTTAACATCGGATTGGTCTCTTTGTTTAGATGATGATGATGATGATGATGATGATGATGATGCAAATGATGATGTCGATGATGATGATGATGTATTTGAGGAAGATGATGTATATTTAAATGTGAATGGATTGCTTTTCAAAGCATATTCCATTTTCTTTGCAAGACTATTCCTCATACTTAAATCTTTACTCATTTGACGACTTTGATCCATTTTATCCATTCGTTAATCAAAAAATAACTGATGCTCAGTCTCAATCAGGGACTTCTTTTAATACTAAATAATCGATGAGCTCAGCATTTTTCTTTTTTCGACGTTTTGAAATAATTACACAATATGATGAAATCTTCTTTTCTTAAACTTACACAATGTGATGAAATCAAAAAAAAAACAAAAAACAAGTAAAACAACAGAAATAATACAATTTTTTTTTAAGTATTTATTTGTAATCTCTTATACAGTAACATAAATTTTTTAATTCTAATCATTTTATTTTCATACATGTAACAAGCGCCAGTGCCTGGTCCATTTTTGCAACGACTTAAAGATTCTGAATATGTAACAAAAAAACGGCATCCGTGAGAAGATGTCATGCTGGAATCTTTTTTAAAGTTTCTTATTAATGTAATAAATTCTAGTATCTGATTGTAGTGTTCATCAAGTAGAACGTGTTGATGAGATTTTAAAAAAATTAAAATTTCATCTAAAATCACACATATTAGACATTGTTTCGAATAGACTGTCGAATGTGTACTGATAAGGAATTAATTTTTTATTTTTTTTATCTTAATCTTTCATAAAACTCTGTTAGGTTTTTATTCGATTCACCACTCCTACACCACTTAGCCTACAACATACACATGTATCAGGACCCTCGTTACATGTATCGGAAGACCAAGCACAATTAGTGTAATGCCATCCGTATTTAGATTCAACTTCGGGCACATTTTCAAATGTTCGCAGAAAGAAAATATCATTTAGGATCTCCTTGTAATGGTCCTCAAGTACAATGTGTTGATTGTTCAGTAAAAAATTTAA
This sequence comes from Criorhina ranunculi, assembly GCA_951813785.1. Lineage (NCBI taxonomy): Eukaryota > Metazoa > Arthropoda > Insecta > Diptera > Syrphidae > Criorhina > Criorhina ranunculi. The sequence continues at coordinate 37,521 of CATOTT010000081.1, forward strand.
AATTTCATCAAATACTAAAGAAGTATTTACGCGCGACATGTTTGCGAATTGAATCTCAAATGTCTACTAAATATAGGAGGTTCTCTTTTAAATTGGTGAAAAAGTCTTTCTTTTCTTACTAACTTCAGCAATGTTTTCTTCTAGATACTTATCATTATTCTCTTTAAATTTCTCAAATATATCGAGGAAATATGTATGTTCTAAACTTATTCAACAATTCAAGTGTATTTGCGTTTTGTTCATCAATGTACAGTCTTAAAGAATAATTAAATTTTTCCAATTTGTTATCCATAGCTTGGTTGTACATTTCAATTATTTTACTCATTTCAGTATCAATTTCTTTGTTGTGACGTAATTAGAATCAATAGGTTGTTCAATATTTTTCAGAGGTTTCTGCATTCCACCGAAATATCCATTCAAATGTAATTTTAAGGATTTCTCAGCTTCATCATTTATAGTCGTCATGAGTGAGTTGAAATTGATATCTACATGTCGTTGAAGGATAAATATGGTTTCGTTTTGAAAGTCAATATTATCATCTATGTATTCCTTGTTGGCTGCTTGGTGTTGCATTGAAGGTTTTCCAACATTATTTGAACATTTCCCTTCTACGTTAAAGTCACCAGTTGGCAATATTTTAAAACCTTCTCCAGGAATTGAATTATGAATCTGATTAAAGCCCCTTCCGAACTTGTCGACGCTCATTTTGCTTATAAAAAAAGACTTGCTAAGGATTGTTATTAATATACAATATTTGATTCTCGTAGCTCTTCCACAATTGAGTTCACCTCATTTTGAAGATTATTATTGCCAGCCTTTTGTGATGCAATTAAAAGTCTTAATCTATCAACGAGCTCATTGGGGTTATCCCAATACACATAATCGATGGGATTATTAGTGTAACTCATATCAGATGAATTAATGCTGTATGCTTTTCCAATTTTCTTTATGTCTTTAGGCGTTAGGCGTTTAAGTAAAGGTTGAATAATATGTTTATATTTATGACCTTTAACCTGTGAGTTACTTTCGTAATTTTTCAAGAATGCATTTGTTTTTTGTAAAATCTTAAGATATTTATCCAAGTCTTCATTGTCATATCGATCTTTTCTAGGGATTTTCCGAAAAATTAATTCATAAAGCCCATCTGTTCCAGGGAAGATTTCATCATCAATAACGAAATCCGTTTGCTCGTTAATTACAAAACTTGATCTACCTAATTTCGTTGAATTTGACTGTGCATCGAAATATGGACCATAGATCTTGTCACGGTTCGAATCTGATGGCGATGGTCGGTTGAATGGTGTACTCTGATGATCAAGACTATCGGTATAGAGAGATGCGGGTGTTCTAAATGATACACCCATGTCCGATGGTTCAATGGTTAATTCTGGAGATGAAAAGTCAAATCTCTCCTTTAGAGCAAAATTGTCTTCTTCTGGAGGAGGAGGAGGAGGACTTTGGAATTGTAACCGTCGTCGACGAAGCTTTACTTTGTCATTTATATTGGTTTCAGCAGCAGCAGCAGCATTTTGACTATTATCAATTTTGACATTTTTCACAATTTCTTTTAAGGGTCCAATTATTGGTTTAAAAGTATTTTCAAGTTCCGTTTTCTTTATAATTTTTCCAGTTTTGAGAAACATATATTTTCTCCTCAAAGCTCTTTTTGTTTTTATGAGATCTTTAAGTAAATTTTCATTGATATCCATATTTGTGAAACAGATTCAAACAGGGCGGTTCCAAACGGAGCAGTTCCAAACAGGGCGGTTCCAAACGGAGCAGTTCAAGACAGGGCTGATCTGAACAGGATGTATTCATATAAACAGATGTTTATTAACTGAACAGTTTTATAAGACCACAAATTCTTTAAATGATTTATTATACCGTCCCTCATCTATACTAAAATCTTTATTAATAACCAAGAACCCATATGCACCTTCCCAAGATTTTGAGCACAATTCTTTGAATTGATTGAATGACATATCGGAATTTATATGATCATTGTATATATGTTTCAGATTAAGTTCGTCTTGCTTAAAAAAAATTATATAGTTTGCATTGTCTCGTATCAAATGCTTTGGTATATGTGTATATGACTGACACAAATAGAAACTATCCACACCGTTATGTCGTCCCATACAAAAATAATCTCGAATGTTATTTTGTTTATCACAGGCCACATCATCAAATATAAATATTGAATTGCGTTTTGCTTCAGATGGTGGTTTAATTTCACAATTATTTGTAAATTCGTTGTATTCCATACCGTTGATAGACTTTATTAGCTTTCTCAAGTATGCATATTTTGATTGATGTAGAGACTTTGAATAAATATAAAGGTTTTCAAATTTCAAACCATTAGGATTAGCATTAGTATCTAGTTGTTTGATGAACCTCATTTTGGTGAATGAAACCATCCTATATAAAACATAATATTTTATAGTCAAGTCATTCATTATTGATTAACGTGTTCAACAATAAAGAAGTAATAAAGGGTGGTTAAATTTTAAGGGCCGATGCTGAATGTGAACCACACCTAAACGTCAAGTTTTTTTCTGCATTTCATTTGACATATCTTAATTTCAGACTAACTCAATATGAACCATGGAAAGATACACAATCGAGCAACGCGTTAAAGTTATTCAGGCTTATTATGAAAATGGGCGTTCAAATCAAAATGCATATCGTGCACTTCGTGATTTTTTCGGTCAATTTAATCGTCCGAATGTGTGTACAATCGGAAAAATCGTGCAAAAATTTGAGCAAACCGGGTCTGTAGGAGATGTGAAAACACCAGTGCATGCTCGTACAGCTCGTACTGCAGAAAATATTGCTGCTGCTCGCGATAGTGTGGCTGAAGTGCCGTCCACCTCAACTCGTCGTCGTGCCCAACAATCGCACCTCTCATGCTCGTCGTTGATGAACATTATGCATAAAGACTTGCATTTACGCGCTTACAAGGTGCAATTGACTCAAGAACTAAAGCCTTTTGACCATTTCAAGCGTCGTCAATGGTCAGAATAGTGGCAAGAAATGGCAACAGTGGGTGATCAATTTTCGAAGAAAATCATCTTCAGTGATGAGGCATATTTTCACCTCAGTGGATTCGTAAATGAGCAGAATTGCCGCATTTGGGCTAATGATAATCCAAGAGTGATTGTCGAAAAACCAATGCACCCACAAAGAGTGACTGTTTGGTGTGGTTTATGGGCTGGCGGCATCATCGGGCCGTATTTTTTCCAAAATGAAATCTCACGTCGTGGCGATGTTAATTGGCCGCCACGATAATGCGATTTGACACCGTTGGACTTCTTTCTTTGGGGTTATTCGAAAGAAAAGGTGTACGTCGATAAGCCAGCAACAATTCAAGAGCTAAAGGATGAGATAATTCGGCACATTAACGGCATAGAACCTCAATTATGCCTCAGCGTCATCGAAAATTTGGACCATCGGATGGAGGTGTGCCGCCGAGGTCGCGGCGGCCATTTGGCCGATATTTTGTTCCATACATAATTGAACCATACCAATATTATCATAATAAAAATAAATGACAATAATTTCCTAAATAATTTGTGTTTTATTCAAAATCAACATCGGCCCTCTAAACTTAACCACCCTTTATAATATGATTGATTATAGCATGAAACTCCTCAGTAGGAAACAATCATTTCAGATTCGTGAACTCCTTAATAGAAAATTTGCCATTTGAATTGCATCTTCCCTCATACAATTTATGTGGACCTGGGACTAAATTAAAAGAACGTCTTGCTAGAGGAGATCGAGGAATTAATCAATCGGACGAAGCTTGTCGTCAACACGATATTGCATATTCTAATAATAAAAACTTGCCCGATCGACATATTGCTGACAAAATTCTAATTGAAAAGGCTTGGCAGAGGGCAAAAGCTAGAGATTCATCAGTATCAGAGAAATTAAATAGTCTATTGGTTACGAATATGATGAAGGTAAAAACAAAACTCGGCATGGGCTGTCAATCTAAACATACCAAATCAAGGAAAAGGAGTCCGCGTCTCAACAAGTGTAAAAGAAACAATTTATTTAAAGAAGCTCTAAAAGAGGCTAGAAACTCTATTAGGGATACAATAAGTAAAGATCCAAACTCAATTGCATCAACTGCTTTACAAGCAGCTAAAAATATAATTAAAAATAAACGAAAGAATATTTTAATTCCCATTACCAAAAATTGGAGGTTTCTTACCACTATTGCCAATCTTAGCTCAGGAGGAGCTGCGGGATTGGTTAAGGCAATCAATGCTTCAAAGGTAGCCAAACAACAATTGGAAGAGAATAAACGTCACAACCTAGCTATGGAAGGGATAAAAATCGATCAAGGCAAAGGGCCTTATCTACAACCATATAAAAAGGGATTCGGACTTTTCTTAAAACCACAGGATTCAAAAAACTTTCAAATTTGCTACCTAATCGTCCTCTCACAAATATTTTTACTAATGGCGATCTAAAAAGTGAATGGCAGGTAGTCAACAGTATTTTGAAGCAGTCTTCCTGTACTAAACAGCCTACTGCAATTCATGTCAATGAATCTGAAGTTTCTGATAAACTTGTTATGGCTAACGCTTTTAACAGTTACTTTACGTCTACAGCTTAAGGTTTACCTTCACAAACAACACAACTACGTTGACTTTGTGTTCTGATAACTTTAGAGAATCTCTACAAACAAATAGTTTTGCCTTTGAGCCTATAACGGTTTTGGAAGTCTTAAAGGCTATTGGTGCTCTAAAAAATTCGAATGCTTGTGGTTTCGATGGAATCTCTAATTTAATTTTAAAACATATTGGTTGCCTCGTAGTTGACGTGCTAGCAGTCATTTTTAATCGTAGCATTTTTTCAGGAGTTTTTCCTGAGGTTCTTAAATGCGCGGACGTAGTTCCACTTTACAAAAAAGGCTCAGCAAGGGATATGAGCAACTATAGGCCAATTTCACTTCTCCCTGTCATAAGCAAAGTTTTTGAAAAAATTGTAAAGGAGAGGATAGTATCTTTTTTAAGTAAGTCCAAGTTTTTTAGCCCGGTGCAATTTGGTTTTCTAAAGGGAAAATCAACAGAGGATGCCCTTCTTGATTTCTGTTCTCATATTTTTTCGAATCTTGATGGCAAAAAGTTTACTGCAGGCTTATTTGTAGATATTACAAAAGCGTTCGATATGGTTAACCACAATATCTTGTTGAGGAAACTTGAAAAAGCTGGATTTCGTGGCTTCATGCAGGATTGGCTTAGATCTTACCTTTCAAATAGATCCCAAAGAGTAAAGATTGGTGGAATGAGGAGCGAAATTCAGTTTCTCGATTTGGGAGTACCTCAAGGTTCTGTGCTGGGACCCATTCTTTTTCTTATTTACATCAATTCACTGTTCGACCTCAACTTCAAAGGCACACTTACTGCTTTCGCAGATAATGTAGGATGTTCTTACGGCTCTGATAGTGTTTTAGATCTGGTATCTGATATCAACTGGGATCTTAATTTATTAAGGATCTGGTTCGCCGAACATGGTTTGAGCATAAGTTCTAAAACCAAAATTATGTTTTTTAATCTTTCCGCTACAGCAGGAACCAATCTAGAAGTTTATTTTCACGCGCCGGAGTGCCAAAAATACAAATTGGCAGGTTGCACTTGTTTTTCCGCTTTATCATCCCCTACTTTTTGTAACACTTCTTGTTGCAGTGATAAGTGTTTTTTAGTTGAACAAGTGGATGAGTTTAAGTACTTGGGCCTCACTATTGATTCTCGGATGAGTTTTGCAAGCCATACGGAGTCTTTAAGGAAGTATTTTCGTTGCACTCTCAGACATTTTTTTACCTAAATAATGTATGTTCTAAAAAACTTCTAAGGATTATTTATTATGGTATTTTCCATTCGAAGCTTCAATATGGTATAACGTGTTGGGGTGGTGCATACATGAATAAAATTCAGCCTCTGTTAATTCTGCAGAAAAATGTATTGAGAAAAATATGTCGCAAACACCGTCGACATCCCAGTTATCCATTGTTTCGTGATATGAAAATTCTTCCAGTCCGTTATTTGTATTGTTTTAAAGTATTGAAAACGTTCTTTATTAGGTCAGGTAACCTTAATTGCAGATTAATTTCTGATTACAATCTACGTAGAAACTTTTTGAATGTTGTATCTGTACCCTTTGCTCGTACCACTGCTTTTCGTAATTTTTATTTGGTTACATCTTGCCGCCTATTTAATAAACTCCCACAATCAATCAGAGCATTAACATTTTCTGGAAAGTTTGTAAAATTTGTAAGAAATTGGCTTTTAGATCTTGACTATGCTAGTTTAGAATCCATATTTTCCGACATTCTGGTGTAACTAAAGGTTTTTCCTTTCTGTATTTTATTCTTTTATCTATTTATTTTATGAATTCATATAAATTTAAATGTATCTTATCATCTTTCGTTTTTATAATGTAAAATTGATTTTAAGGGTCACCCCACCCATAATTACTACTATTAATACTTGTTCTTTTTTAAAGTGGCATTTGGCACTATTTAAATACTTAAAGTATAACAAATAAAAAATGTCACTAAAATTATTTCTTGAATTCTGTATTTAAATCAAATTTAAAAAATATTATGAACTCTTGTTATATTTGAATTCTAATGAAATAAATTTGTATCTAATCTAACAAAAAAAAAATCTAATCTAATTTTTTATTATAATTTATCTGCGTAGTAAAATACACTAACCAACCACCTATAACTGCTCGTATATCAATAACCAATTCAGAATCCGATATCATGTCTAACCACATCACCAGAAATAAAATAAAAAAATTCAACTCAACTGGACTCCTGACCTTGGGATTCCACAAAATCTTACACACATGGCCCCAGAACCCAAACCACAAATCTTACACACATGGTCTTGACTCGCTCCCACCAAATCAACATAACCTTGACTTCCAAACAAACTACTGATAACAACACTCTGCGCTTAGTCGTGTCGCTGAATAATACTTTTTGGTGCTCCCAACACCAACAGATCACTGATAACGGTAACCACAAAAGCACCATGTTGGAGCACCACTTTACTTACGCCAGACCCAACCGATTATAACTAAAAAGCACCATGTTGGAGCACCACTTTACTTACGCCAAACCCAACCGATTATAACTACTCGCGTCTATCGCGTCCCGTCTTATTGATCCACTTCACCCCGTCTCATCAATCTATCCCAACCAGTCTACACGTTCCGCCCATTACGTCCTGTCTATTCTGTCCTGTCCTGTCCTGCCTATTCCGTCCTTTCGTCTCGTCTATCCCATTTCGATTATAGACCACGTGGCATCCATAGCGTCCATCTATATCCGTGTCTAACACCGCATCCCTCTATCCATTCCACTATGTGTTCCACTACTCACAATACATTTGAATTTCCATTTGACTACCATCCCGTCCCGTCTGTCAAGTTAGTCTATTTCATTAGGCCCTGTCGATTCTATTCTTCTAGTCCACTGGCTAATACCTCAACAAAAAGTGCTTCCCGCCTAATATCACACCATCAAGAGGTTCCATGTATGTCCTACACCATGTATTTCACTACAGTATTCTACCATCGTGTCAACAACAGCGTATATCAACCCATCTTCCTCGTTCCTCATCTTTCAATACGTTGTCCAGTTAACCATTGCTTCTGCCATGCATTCCACCATTACTTCCACCATCTTTAGACCCTTCTAAAAATTTAAAAAATTTTTTCTTTGTCCCAACAATCCATCTTGTCGCATCCACCGCATATCCGGTCTACCCCTACCTTCATCGCCTCCATTACACGCGGTCTCCACTAGCAATAAATCCATAGCATGTTTTAAAGTATGCTTACATTATCGCAAGTGGAGACCATTATAGCAGCCACAGAAAGTACGCTTTCATCGCATACCATCTATCGCATACTTTATCGCCAATGGAGTTGTCATATTGCTGTCACGTCCGCCATTTTCATTGCAATTGGACTGAAAAGGTATGCGGCGAAATGCCCACCAAAGAAAATCTGACAGTTCTTCTGCTCCCTGCGATCTGCGTTTGTTTTTGCTATTGCGATAGATTTATCGCTAGTGGAGACGGGGTGTTACGGCCCATCAATTCTACCCATCCGGTCCATTACATTCCGCCATACACCACGTGGAATCCATAGCGCCCATCTATATCATTCCAATCATGCACGTCCTGCCGATCTAATACTCCTGTCATATAAGCACCCCAGCGCCACCATTTGGTGTCCCATCATCCGTCCACACCGCGTATAAACAACATATAAAAAACCTGTGAACAACGTGATTCCGTCGTTCCACGAAAATTATATTAGCGCTTACCGAATGGGAGCTGAGCACACCCGCTGACATTTGACAATAATGCGCCAACCAAATTGTCAGCGGGCTTCTTATGAGATCTGTAGAATGGAGCACATTCGAGTTACATGAGTACTTCGATGAGGGACCGATTCAAAATGCCACTTTGAACATCTGTTTTGTTTTCTTTTCTCTATTTCATTCCGTTCCATTCCATTTTATTTAAGACCATTCCATTTCGTTCCATCACGTTCAACTTTACCCGTTCCATTCCATTCCATCATGTACCGTTCTACCCCTTCCATTCCATTTTGTTCTGTTCCATTCTAACCAACGCCATAACTCTTCCTACCCACACATGCCACCTAGCCAATACTTTACTTTACAACAGATCCACCTCACCCACCCACCCAACCCTAACAATCCACCTAACCCAACCACCTGATCCTACCTATCCATCCACCCAACCATACCATACCTCATAAATTTACCCATCCATTCAACCACAGTCCACCCAACCCTACCTTACCTCATAACGCTACCCATACACATGACACTACCTACACGTCCACCCAACCCTCCATTACCACATATCTCCACCCATACATCCAACCTAACCACCTGACACTACCTACCCACCCGACCCAACCACTTAACCCTACCCATTCATCCCACCAATCCATCCAACCCTACCTTAACTCATAACACTACCCATCCACCCAACTCAACCACCTGACCCTACCAACCCATCCGATCGAACCACCTAACCCTACCAACCAAACCACATAAACCTAACCATCCACCCTACTCAACCACCTAACCCTACCTTACCTCATAACACGCCCAGTCCAACCACGTGTTTATATCATACATTACGGTCCACCCATAACCATGTGTTCCAGTCATCCAATCCAGTCCACATCATACATTATTACCCACCCGCTTCACCGATGCCACCCACTCCAGTCTCCCAATCTCGTCCACATCATTCATTACGGCCCATCCACACCACCCATACCACGTGTTCCACCTATTTCACATATCCCAATAAAGCCAATGTCATCCATCCCGTCCCATGCTTCAATCTATCATTCCTCCTGTTTTCTCTATCCCACCCATTCCACCTATTCCATCAATTCTTCCTGTCCACTTCATTCCACCCATTTCACCTATTCCATCCATTCCAAATGTCCACAAGTACCATCTATTCCAACTGTTCCCCAATTCTACCATCCCGGCCAGTCCTCTTCATCTATAGTGACCTATTCCACGTGTCTTACCTATTCCACACGTCCACCCTGTCCCATGCTACCATCCTATCCCTTTAACCACATCCCTTTTGACCTTCCTATCCCACCTATATCAAGTGTTTCACCTATTCTCCACATGCCAATGAGCCTATGTCGTCCACGCTATGCCATGGCTCCATTCAATCCTCTTAATTCTATCCATTATGCCCTCTCCATTCTACCTATTCCACCAATTCCGCACGCTCTAATCATCTTGCAAGTGTCTTCCATTCCAATCGCTCTACATCGTCCATTCATTCCACGTGGCCTACCAATCCAACCATCCTGCCCTGTCCACTTATTTCACCCGTTCCAGCTATATTACGCAGTCCACTCTTCCATTCTGTCCTTAATTCGAGTCGCATCAGTAGTTATAATCGGTTGGGTTTGGCGTAAGTAAAGTAGTGCTCCAACATGGTGCTTTTTAGTTGTAATCGGTTGGGTCTGGCGTAAGTAAAGTGGTGCTCCAACATGGTGCTTGGTGTGGGGAGCACCAAAAAGTATTATTCAGCGACACGAGTAAGCGCAGAGTGTTGTTATCAGTAGTTTGTTTGAAAGTCAAGGTTAGGTTGATTTGGTGGGAGCGAGTCAAGACCATGTGTGTAAGATTTGTGGTTTGGGTTTTCGGGCCATGTGTGTAAGATTTTGTGGTTTGGGTTAGATGCATCTGTGAATAATTTATTTTTTTTTTTTGCGGCGTTGTGTGGGAATATTTTTGGGTACGAGTACTGCGAATCATTAAGCTGGTGCCGTTGGGTCTGAGAAGTTTAAAAAAATTTTATAAAAAATGAATAATAAGGAGTGTAGTGTTTGTTTTAAAAAATGTTCCCGTGTGAGTGCATTGAAACGACATACGAAGACAATGCATGAAAAACGAATGGTGTATTGTTAAAAATGGGGAAAGGCATTTACAAGAAACTCAAATTTAAAAAATCATTTTGTTAAGTGTGTTGAAACATTTAAGATGAGTGAAGACAATGAACAGGCAAGTTGTTCCAGTTTATCTACTCAATCTCATCATCAGCAGCAGCAACAACAAAAACAACACACTGAAAAATGTTTGACCTGTAATATAGAAGTTGAAAGAAAATATTGGGCACAACATCAAAGAAGCAATGTCCATAAGAAAAGAGTAAGAGAATTACATGGTGAAAATGTATATAAAATAAAAACGGCTTTCAGTGGACGAATAATTTCCTTTGTCATTGCAAATGAAAAAGAATGTGAATTAGACGTTGACAATTTTATTCAGAGCAAAAAAGAATTGATAAGAACTTTGCTGACAGAACATGCGGACCGATAAAATTTAATTTAGAACTATTTGCAGAGTATGTAAAAACTGTAAGTGGTGGTGGTGATGACATGCAAATAGAAATAAAATCAATGGCTACTGAAATGCAACAAGTTCATTTGACTGAGGATCTGCTGGAAATGATTGAAAAAAAGAAAGAGAACATTTTAACAAAAATGGATGATTTCCAGGAGAAGGATAGTGGATGGGCTCTTGCACAAATATTATCTATAGAAGTGAATGTTAATAAGTACCAAGCACTTAGAGGTAGTTTGTTTCATCCAACACCAGAATATATTTTAAATAAAAAAGCTGTCATTAATGTTCAAAATTCGGATATATTTTGTTTTAAATGGGCTATAATATCTGCACTAAAGACAAATGTTATAAATCCATACCTCACTTCATCATACAATGTTACAAATATTGTGAGTGAGAAGATAGAATTGGATGGACGTGTATTAGATTTTAGTGGACTTTGTTTTCCGTTAAAATTGAATGACATAAAAAAAATTTAAAAGAACAATGATATAAGTGTGAATGTTTTTGGTTTTCGTGACAACTATGATGATAATTATAAACGAAAACCTCATATAGAAGGACCTTATTACTTAACATTGCAAGAGAAATCGACTCATGTTAATCTGTTACTTTATGGAGAATCAGATCAAGGACATTACATGTGGATTAAAAATATGAGTAGACTTTTAAGAAATCAGGTTCCAGAGAAAAAAGAAGTTCAATTGTTTTTCTGCAATAGTTGTTTACAACCTTTCTATAAGAATGATAAATTAGTCAAACATAAGGAAGAGTGTAAAAGAGTTGTAACGCATATGTTGGATGAATCAAATAATTTATTATTCTTTTCGAAGTATGAAAGGACCATGGAAGTACCTTTTGTAATATATGCTGATTTTGAATGCATATTAAAACCTATAAATACTTGTGGTCCGGATCCAAATTCATCGTCAACAACAAACGTTCAAGAGCATGTACCATGTGCCTTTTCTTATTTTATTAAGTGTTCTTTCGATGACAACAATGATTGTATGCGTACTTTTATAGGTAAGAATACACTTATTCTTATTTATTAACTAAAAATAAACTTTTCTTAGGTCAAGACTGTGCAAAAGAATTTATACACAATTTATATAAGGATATCCAGTACATATATAAAATGTTTTTACAAAATCCATATCCTATGGAGGAATTAACAGAGGAACAAAAGAACTTCCATTTAATTTCGGATACATGCATAATTTGTAAGAGAAAATTTAATTGTGACTATAGAGTAAGGGACCATTGCCATTTAACAGGTAAATATAGAGGTCCTGCACATAATAATTGTAACCTTAGATATAAAATTCCCAAATTTATTCCTATTTTTCTACATAATATGACTGGGTATGATTCCCATTTGTTTTTTACGGCATTAAATGAAATAGAAGGCCAAATTAAAGTTTTAGCATTAAATAAAGAAAAATATATATCTATATCTAAGGAAATAATTTTAGACGAATGTAATAATAAAATAGAATTAAGGTTTTTAGACTCCTTTCGTTTTTTGAGTGAAAGCATTGATTCGTTAGCTAGAAATCTTACTGCAGATGACTTTAAGATAACAAAGTCTCATTTTGTTTCTGTTGAAAGTACAAATTTAATTAAACAAAAAGGTGTATTTCCATATGATTTTTTAAGTTCATGGGATAAAATCAATGAAACTCAACTTCCAGATAAATCGAATTTTTTTAATAAACTTACTTATGAAGAATGTTCCGAACATGCCTATAATTTTGCTCATGAAATTTGGAATCATTTCCAATGTAAGAATATAAGAGACTATTTGAATATATATTTAAAAAGCGATGTTGTTCTGTTAGCTGATGTATTTGAAAACTTCCGAAAAGTTTGTCGAAATATCTATAGTTTAGATCCATGTCAGTATTATACAGCACCCGGTTTATCCTGGGATGCAATGCTAAAAATAACCGAAATAAGATTAGAGCTTCTAACAGATTTTGAAATGTTACTTTTTTTCCAAAAAGGTGTGAGAGGAGGTTTAACTCAATGAAGCTATCGATCCTCTAAAGCGAATAACAAATTTCTTGATTCGTATGATCCAAATATACCATATGAATATATAATGTATTTGGATGCAAATAACTTGTATGGCTGGGCAATGTCTCAAATGCTTCCGTACGGTGCATTCGAATGGGAAAATTCTGAAATATTTTCAAAGTCTTATATAGAAGCATTAGATAATCAAAATGAACTTGGTTATGTATTAGAGGTAGATTTCGATTATCCTGAAGTCCTTCATGACCTGCATAATGATCACCTTTTTGCCCCGAAAACATGTGTTGGTACACCGAAAACAACAACAACAAAGAAACTAGTGGCAAGTTTATTACAAAAGACAAATTATGTTATACATTTACAGAATTTACAACAAGCCTTACAGAATGGTTAAGTATTGAAAAAAGTTCATCGTGTTTTGAAATTTAAACAATCCAATTGGCTGGAAAAGTATATCACCTTAAACACACAACATCGTATGAGATCAAGAAATGTATTTGAAAATTTTTTTTTCAAACTAATGAATAATAGCATTTATGGGAAAACTATGGAAAATATTGACAAACGTACAGATGTTAAAATTGTAACTCATTGGGAAGATATAGGAAATATTCGTGGCGCTAGATCATTGATAGCAAAACCAAATTACCATAGTTCTTCAATTTTTAAAGGCAATATGATTGCAATTCAAATGAAAAGAGTAAACTTACTTTATAATAAACCTCTTTACTTAGGCTTTGTCGTTCTAGAACTTGCAAAACACTTATGCCCGTTTTCATAGTGCGAGCTTAAGTGTGGGTTTAGCGAAGTGTAGGATCGACTATAAACTTCACTTAAGAAAATTTCGTTTTCACACTCAATATTTAAGGGTGGTTTAGTTAAGCCATGGATTGAGTGTCATTGTGAACCATTTATGAAAAATAGTTATTGTGATTGAACACGAGATGTCAAATGAAATTAGGTTTTCATCACGTCTAATGCTTTTATTGGACATTGTAGTGAAACACCGCAAAATAATTAAAAATAAAAGCACAGGCAGAGTGTATGCAAATCGTCCTAGATGTTGCAATGATTTGTTCGAGTGCGAAAATCTCTTTCTCTTGAAATATGCACCACCACTAGTGTGGTAGTTTTCCTCATCCGAGTCAATCACTTGCATTTAATTTTATTTAATTACTTTCACGAAAAACAAGCAATTATGTACTTCCATTTGTTTTCGATTGAACAGGAAAATTAATTTGACAGTTGCCATCGACAGCATTGTCAGACAAAATATTTGGTTGCTGATGCAGGTTTTCTCGGATGTATTTTGGGGTGAATTTTATTTTAGTAAAATAATGGCAACTATGTTCTCTCTGGATCGACACTTAAGCCACGGCAGTTGGTGGTTTAAGTTAAACCACTATTTAAGTGGAGTTTATCGTTAAACCTCCACTGTGAAAACGAAATTTGTGTTGATCCTGAGTTTATCCTTGGATCGACACTAAGGCTTGCACTGTGAAAACGGGCATTAATGTACGATTTTGAGCACAATGTCACCCTTAACTATATGGACACTGATTCCTTTATTTATTCATTTAGAACTGATGATTTTTATGCTGATATTTTTGATGATATAGCAATGAAATTTGATACATCAGAATATGAAAATTCTAATCCACACAACTTCCCCAAAGTTAATGGTAAAGTGTTGGGTATGTTTAACGATGAAACTAATGGGAAAAAATAACAGAATTTGTAGGATTAAGGGCTAAAATGTACTCTTTTACCACACAAAATGATATTGCTGTAAAAAAAGCTAAAGGAGTAAAAAAATCAGTAACAAAAAGATTGACTATCGATCAATACAAGAATTGTTTATTTAATAATAAAGAAATATATGAAAACATGTTAATTTTCAGAAGTAAGTTACACACAATATATACACAAAGTTTAAACAAATTAGCACTAAGTCATAAAGATCAAAAACGATGTATTTGCTCTGATAATGTTTCCACTTTGGCTTGGGGACATTATAAATTAAAATAAAAGGAAATAAAAAAATATATATATATATTAATTTTTATTGCTTAAATATATATATATATATTAATTTTTATTGCTTATTTACAACTTTTTCAAAATTAATCAAATCAATCTATCCATTCTTTTCAGTTACAATTTGACACTTAATTAATTCATTAAAAATGGTCTATATATTCTTCTTTTATAGTTAGTCCAAATCAATAGCCCTTCTTTATTATTAGGCAAACGAACAAGATATCCTACGCCATATGATCTTAGGACAGTACACTCTAAGCCTTTTTCTATTTCCATGACGCTTTTAGCTGATATTGTTGTTTTTTTTTATTTTTATTTTTTATTAGCTCTGTATTCTCAACTAAAGTGATTTATCA
This sequence comes from Criorhina ranunculi, assembly GCA_951813785.1. Lineage (NCBI taxonomy): Eukaryota > Metazoa > Arthropoda > Insecta > Diptera > Syrphidae > Criorhina > Criorhina ranunculi. The sequence goes on from CATOTT010000081.1 coordinate 52,905, forward strand.
CAACAGCTGGCTTTTATTTATCCATGAATTATGATCGTTTGAGAGTCCAAGGTCATGTTAACTTTTCTTATCGTGAATACTTCCGTTGTCCAATTGGGTGTGTAACCTTTTTCAAAGACATGTTTAAACTTGCTTATTCGAACTTGATCACCAATTTTAAATTTTCCCTTGGTGCAATTTTAATGTGATTATAAACCGTAGATAATAGGTCTTTAGCATTATTCTTATTCACATCAACTGGTCGCATTTTTGTTGTTCTATGTATAGAGTTATTATATGCATGAATCAAGCCATTTAGAATGGGTAACCATTTGTAGTTGCCATTAAAACTGAATTCTCGCCACATTTTCTCCTTAAGTGTCCTATTGAAGCGTTCAACAATTGATGCTTTCATCGTACTATACGTTGAATAATGATTAATCTTATACATCCTCATCAAATCCTGCAAGATTTTATTAAAAAACTCCTTACCATCATCGGTTTGTAGATTTGTTGGTATTCGATGGGAACTATTGAAAATTGATTTCATTGCTTCTGTAGTGTATGATGATGTCTTATTCTTTAAAGGAACTGCCCACGCATACTTTGAAAAAGTGTCAATTACAGTCAGTAAATAGTTATGCTTATTGTTTTCCCACTTATAAGGTTTCATTTCTACCAAATCTGCTTGCCACAAGTCATCGAATCCCTTTATGACAACTCGACGTCAGATGAAATGTCTTCGTGCAGGTTTGTGCAATTCCTCCACAACAACATTTCGGTTACTCATCGTATATAATAATGAATAAAAAAAACTAAACTTTTTTTCTTTTATAAGGTCTTTATTTTTCCACTTTTAACTTTTTATACTTAACATCGGATTGGTCTCTTTGTTTAGATGATGATGATGATGATGATGATGATGATGATGCAAATGATGATGTCGATGATGATGATGATGTATTTGAGGAAGATGATGTATATTTAAATGTGAATGGATTGCTTTTCAAAGCATATTCCATTTTCTTTGCAAGACTATTCCTCATACTTAAATCTTTACTCATTTGACGACTTTGATCCATTTTATCCATTCGTTAATCAAAAAATAACTGATGCTCAGTCTCAATCAGGGACTTCTTTTAATACTAAATAATCGATGAGCTCAGCATTTTTCTTTTTTCGACGTTTTGAAATAATTACACAATATGATGAAATCTTCTTTTCTTAAACTTACACAATGTGATGAAATCAAAAAAAAAACAAAAAACAAGTAAAACAACAGAAATAATACAATTTTTTTTTAAGTATTTATTTGTAATCTCTTATACAGTAACATAAATTTTTTTATTCTAATCATTTTATTTTCATACATGTAACAAGCGCCAGTGCCTGGTCCATTTTTGCAACGACTTAAAGATTCTGAATATGTAACAAAAAAACGGCATCCGTGAGAAGATGTCATGCTGGAATCTTTTTTAAAGTTTCTTATTAATGTAATAAATTCTAGTATCTGATTGTAGTGTTCATCAAGTAGAACGTGTTGATGAGATTTTAAAAAAAATAAAATTTCATCTAAAATCACACATATTAGACATTGTTTCGAATAGACTGTCGAATGTGTACTGATAAGGAATTAATTTTTTATTTTTTTTATCTTAATCTTTCATAAAACTCTGTTAGGTTTTTATTCGATTCACCACTCCTACACCACTTAGCCTACAACATACACATGTATCAGGACCCTCGTTACATGTATCGGAAGACCAAGCACAATTAGTGTAATGCCATCCGTATTTAGATTCAACTTCGGGCACATTTTCAAATGTTCGCAGAAAGAAAATATCATTTAGGATCTCCTTGTAATGGTCCTCAAGTACAATGTGTTGATTGTTCAGTAAAAAATTTAAAATTTCATCAAATACTAAAGAAGTATTTACGCGCGACATGTTTGCGAATTGAATCTCAAATGTCTACTAAATATAGGAGGTTCTCTTTTAAATTGGTGAAAAAGTCTTTCTTTTCTTACTAACTTCAGCAATGTTTTCTTCTAGATACTTATCATTATTCTCTTTAAATTTCTCAAATATATCGAGGAAATATGTATGTTCTAAACTTATTCAACAATTCAAGTGTATTTGCGTTTTGTTCATCAATGTACAGTCTTAAAGAATAATTAAATTTTTCCAATTTGTTATCCATAGCTTGGTTGTACATTTCAATTATTTTACTCATTTCAGTATCAATTTCTTTGTTGTGACGTAATTAGAATCAATAGGTTGTTCAATATTTTTCAGAGGTTTCTGCATTCCACCGAAATATCCATTCAAATGTAATTTTAAGGATTTCTCAGCTTCATCATTTATAGTCGTCATGAGTGAGTTGAAATTGATATCTACATGTCGTTGAAGGATAAATATGGTTTCGTTTTGAAAGTCAATATTATCATCTATGTATTCCTTGTTGGCTGCTTGGTGTTGCATTGAAGGTTTTCCAACATTATTTGAACATTTCCCTTCTACGTTAAAGTCACCAGTTGGCAATATTTTAAAACCTTCTCCAGGAATTGAATTATGAATCTGATTAAAGCCCCTTCCGAACTTGTCGACGCTCATTTTGCTTATAAAAAAAGACTTGCTAAGGATTGTTATTAATATACAATATTTGATTCTCGTAGCTCTTCCACAATTGAGTTCACCTCATTTTGAAGATTATTATTGCCAGCCTTTTGTGATGCAATTAAAAGTCTTAATCTATCAACGAGCTCATTGGGGTTATCCCAATACACATAATCGATGGAATTATTAGTGTAACTCATATCAGATGAATTAATGCTGTATGCTTTTCCAATTTTCTTTATGTCTTTAGGCGTTAGGCGTTTAAGTAAAGGTTGAATAATATGTTTATATTTATGACCTTTAACCTGTGAGTTACTTTCGTAATTTTTCAAGAATGCATTTGTTTTTTGTAAAATCTTAAGATATTTATCCAAGTCTTCATTGTCATATCGATCTTTTCTAGGGATTTTCCGAAAAATTAATTCATAAAGCCCATCTGTTCCAGGGAAGATTTCATCATCAATAACGAAATCCGTTTGCTCGTTAATTACAAAACTTGATCTACCTAATTTCGTTGAATTTGACTGTGCATCGAAATATGGACCATAGATCTTGTCACGGTTCGAATCTGATGGCGATGGTCGGTTGAATGGTGTACTCTGATGATCAAGACTATCGGTATAGAGAGATGCGGGTGTTCTAAATGATACACCCATGTCCGATGGTTCAATGGTTAATTCTGGAGATGAAAAGTCAAATCTCTCCTTTAGAGCAAAATTGTCTTCTTCTGGAGGAGGAGGAGGAGGACTTTGGAATTGTAACCGTCGTCGACGAAGCTTTACTTTGTCATTTATATTGGTTTCAGCAGCAGCAGCAGCATTTTGACTATTATCAATTTTGATATTTTTCACAATTTCTTTTAAGGGTCCAATTATTGGTTTAAAAGTATTTTCAAGTTCCGTTTTCTTTATAATTTTTCCAGTTTTGAGAAACATATATTTTCTCCTCAAAGCTCTTTTTGTTTTTATGAGATCTTTAAGTAAATTTTCATTGATATCCATATTTGTGAAACAGATTCAAACAGGGCGGTTTCAAACGGAGCAGTTCCAAACAGGGCGGTTCCAAACGGAGCAGTTCAAGACAGGGCTGATCTGAACAGGATGTATTCATATAAACAGATGTTTATTAACTGAACAGTTTTATAAGACCACAAATTCTTTAAATGATTTATTATACCGTCCCTCATCTATACTAAAATCTTTATTAATAACCAAGAACCCATATGCACCTTCCCAAGATTTTGAGCACAATTCTTTGAATTGATTGAATGACATATCGGAATTTATATGATCATTGTATATATGTTTCAGATTAAGTTCGTCTTGCTTAAAAAAAATTATATAGTTTGCATTGTCTCGTATCAAATGCTTTGGTATATGTGTATATGACTGACACAAATAGAAACTATCCACACCGTTATGTCGTCCCATACAAAAATAATCTCGAATGTTATTTTGTTTATCACAGGCCACATCATCAAATATAAATATTGAATTGCGTTTTGCTTCAGATGGTGGTTTAATTTCACAATTATTTGTAAATTCGTTGTATTCCATACCGTTGATAGACTTTATTAGCTTTCTCAAGTATGCATATTTTGATTGATGTAGAGACTTTGAATAAATATAAAGGTTTTCAAATTTCAAACCATTAGGATTAGCATTAGTATCTAGTTGTTTGATGAACCTCATTTTGGTGAATGAAACCATCCTATATAAAACATAATATTTTATAGTCAAGTCATTCATTATTGATTAACGTGTTCAACAATAAAGAAGTAATAAAGGGTGGTTAAATTTTAAGGGCCGATGCTGAATGTGAACCACACCTAAACGTCAAGTTTTTTTCTGCATTTCATTTGACATATCTTAATTTCAGACTAACTCAATATGAACCATGGAAAGATACACAATCGAGCAACGCGTTAAAGTTATTCAGGCTTATTATGAAAATGGGCGTTCAAATCAAAATGCATATCGTGCACTTCGTGATTTTTTCGGTCAATTTAATCGTCCGAATGTGTGTACAATCGGAAAAATCGTGCAAAAATTTGAGCAAACCGGGTCTGTAGGAGATGTGAAAACACCAGTGCATGCTCGTACAGCTCGTACTGCAGAAAATATTGCTGCTGCTCGCGATAGTGTGGCTGAAGTGCCGTCCACCTCAACTCGTTGTCGTGCCCAACAATCGCACCTCTCATGCTCGTCGTTGATGAACATTATGCATAAAGACTTGCATTTACGCGCTTACAAGGTGCAATTGACTCAAGAACTAAAGCCTTTTGACCATTTCAAGCGTCGTCAATGGTCAGAATGGTGGCAAGAAATGGCAACAGTGGGTGATCAATTTTCGAAGAAAATCATCTTCAGTGATGAGGCATATTTTCACCTCAGTGGATTCGTAAATGAGCAGAATTGCCGCATTTGGGCTAATGATAATCCAAGAGTGATTGTCGAAAAACCAATGCACCCACAAAGAGTGACTGTTTGGTGTGGTTTATGGGCTGGCGGCATCATCGGGCCGTATTTTTTCCAAAATGAAATCTCACGTCGTGGCGATGTTAATTGGCCGCCACGATCATGCGATTTGACACCGTTGGACTTCTTTCTTTGGGGTTATTCGAAAGAAAAGGTGTACGTCGATAAGCCAGCAACAATTCAAGAGCTAAAGGATGAGATAATTCGGCACATTAACGGCATAGAACCTCAATTATGCCTCAGCGTCATCGAAAATTTGGACCATCGGATGGAGGTGTGCCGCCGAGGTCGCGGCGGCCATTTGGCCGATATTTTGTTCCATACATAATTGAACCATACCAATATTATCATAATAAAAATAAATGACAATAATTTCCTAAATAATTTGTGTTTTATTCAAAATCAACATCGGCCCTCTAAACTTAACCACCCTTTATAATATGATTGATTATAGCATGAAACTCCTCAGTAGGAAACAATCATTTCAGATTCGTGAACTCCTTAATAGAAAATTTGCCATTTGAATTGCATCTTCCCTCATACAATTTATGTGGACCTGGGACTAAATTAAAAGAACGTCTTGCTAGAGGAGATCGAGGAATTAATCAATCGGACGAAGCTTGTCGTCAACACGATATTGCATATTCTAATAATAAAAACTTGCCCGATCGACATATTGCTGACAAAATTCTAATTGAAAAGGCTTGGCAGAGGGCAAAAGCTAGAGATTCATCAGTATCAGAGAAATTAAATAGTCTATTGGTTACGAATATGATGAAGGTAAAAACAAAACTCGGCATGGGCTGTCAATCTAAACATACCAAATCAAGGAAAAGGAGTCCGCGTCTCAACAAGTGTAAAAGAAACAATTTATTTAAAGAAGCTCTAAAAGAGGCTAGAAACTCTATTAGGGATACAATAAGTAAAGATCCAAACTCAATTGCATCAACTGCTTTACAAGCAGCTAAAAATATAATTAAAAATAAATGAAAGAATATTTTAATTCCCATTACCAAAAATTGGAGGTTTCTTACCACTATTGCCAATCTTAGCTCAGGAGGAGCTGCGGGATTGGTTAAGGCAATCAATGCTTCAAAGGTAGCCAAACAACAATTGGAAGAGAATAAACGTCACAACCTAGCTATGGAAGGGATAAAAATCGATCAAGGCAAAGGGTTTTATCTACAACCATATAAAAAGGGATTCGGACTTTTCTTAAAACCACAGGATTCAAAAAACTTTCAAATTTGCTACCTAATCGTCCTCTCACAAATATTTTTACTAATGGCGATCTAAAAAGTGAATGGCAGGTAGTCAACAGTATTTTGAAGCAGTCTTCCTGTACTAAACAGCCTACTGCAATTCATGTCAATGAATCTGAAGTTTCTGATAAACTTGTTATGGCTAACGCTTTTAACAGTTACTTTACGTCTACAGCTTAAGGTTTACCTTCACAAACAACACAACTACGTTGACTTTGTGTTCTGATAACTTTAGAGAATCTCTACAAACAAATAGTTTTGCCTTTGAGCCTATAACGGTTTTGGAAGTCTTAAAGGCTATTGGTGCTCTAAAAAATTCGAATGCTTGTGGTTTCGATGGAATCTCTAATTTAATTTTAAAACATATTGGTTGCCTCGTAGTTGACGTGCTAGCAGTCATTTTTAATCGTAGCATTTTTTCAGGAGTTTTTCCTGAGGTTCTTAAATGCGCGGACGTAGTTCCACTTTACAAAAAAGGCTCAGCAAGGGATATGAGCAACTATAGGCCAATTTCACTTCTCCCTGTCATAAGCAAAGTTTTTGAAAAAATTGTAAAGGAGAGGATAGTATCTTTTTTAAGTAAGTCCAAGTTTTTTAGCCCGGTGCAATTTGGTTTTCTAAAGGGAAAATCAACAGAGGATGCCCTTCTTGATTTCTGTTCTCATATTTTTTCGAATCTTGATGGCAAAAAGTTTACTGCAGGCTTATTTGTAGATATTACAAAAGCGTTCGATATGGTTAACCACAATATCTTGTTGAGGAAACTTGAAAAAGCTGGATTTCGTGGCTTCATGCAGGATTGGCTTAGATCTTACCTTTCAAATAGATCCCAAAGAGTAAAGATTGGTGGAATGAGGAGCGAAATTCAGTTTCTCGATTTGGGAGTACCTCAAGGTTCTGTGCTGGGACCCATTCTTTTTCTTATTTACATCAATTCACTGTTCGACCTCAACTTCAAAGGCACACTTACTGCTTTCGCAGATAATGTAGGATGTTCTTACGGCTCTGATAGTGTTTTAGATCTGGTATCTGATATCAACTGGGATCTTAATTTATTAAGGATCTGGTTCGCCGAACATGGTTTGAGCATAAGTTCTAAAACCAAAATTATGTTTTTTAATCTTTCCGCTACAGCAGGAACCAATCTAGAAGTTTATTTTCACGCGCCGGAGTGTCAAAAATACAAATTGGCAGGTTGCACTTGTTTTTCCGCTTTATCATCCCCTACTTTTTGTAACACTTCTTGTTGCAGTGATAAGTGTTTTTTAGTTGAACAAGTGGATGAGTTTAAGTACTTGGGCCTCACTATTGATTCTCGGATGAGTTTTGCAAGCCATACGGAGTCTTTAAGGAAGTATTTTCGTTGCACTCTCAGACATTTTTTTACCTAAATAATGTATGTTCTAAAAAACTTCTAAGGATTATTTATTATGGTATTTTCCATTCGAAGCTTCAATATGGTATAACGTGTTGGGGTGGTGCATACATGAATAAAATTCAGCCTCTGTTAATTCTGCAGAAAAATGTATTGAGAAAAATATGTCGCAAACACCGTCGACATCCCAGTTATCCATTGTTTCGTGATATGAAAATTCTTCCAGTCCGTTATTTGTATTGTTTTAAAGTATTGAAAACGTTCTTTATTAGGTCAGGTAACCTTAATTGCAGATTAATTTCTGATTACAATCTACGTAGAAACTTTTTGAATGTTGTATCTGTACCCTTTGCTCGTACCACTGCTTTTCGTAATTTTTATTTGGTTACATCTTGCCGCCTATTTAATAAACTCCCACAATCAATCAGAGCATTAACATTTTCTGGAAAGTTTGTAAAATTTGTAAGAAATTGGCTTTTAGATCTTGACTATGCTAGTTTAGAATCCATATTTTCCGACATTCTGGTGTAACTAAAGGTTTTTCCTTTCTGTATTTTATTCTTTTATCTATTTATTTTATGAATTCATATAAATTTAAATGTATCTTATCATCTTTCGTTTTTATAATGTAAAATTGATTTTAAGGGTCACCCCACCCATAATTACTACTATTAATACTTGTTCTTTTTTAAAGTGGCATTTGGCACTATTTAAATACTTAAAGTATAACAAATAAAAAATGTCACTAAAATTATTTCTTGAATTCTGTATTTAAATCAAATTTAAAAAATATTATGAACTCTTGTTATATTTGAATTCTAATGAAATAAATTTGTATCTAATCTAACAAAAAAAAAATCTAATCTAATTTTTTATTATAATTTATCTGCGTAGTAAAATACACTAACCAACCACCTATAACTGCTCGTATATCAATAACCAATTCAGAATCCGATATTATGTCTAACCACATCACCAGAAATAAAATAAAAAAATTCAACTCAACTGGACTCCTGACCTTGGGATTCCACAAAATCTTACACACATGGCCCCAGAACCCAAACCACAAATCTTACACACATGGTCTTGACTCGCTCCCACCAAATCAACATAACCTTGACTTCCAAACAAACTACTGATAACAACACTCTGCGCTTAGTCGTGTCGCTGAATAATACTTTTTGGTGCTCCCAACACCAACAGATCACTGATAACGGTAACCACAAAAGCACCATGTTGGAGCACCACTTTACTTACGCCAGACCCAACCGATTATAACTAAAAAGCACCATGTTGGAGCACCACTTTACTTACGCCAAACCCAACCGATTATAACTACTCGCGTCTATCGCGTCCCGTCTTATTGATCCACTTCACCCCGTCTCATCAATCTATCCCAACCAGTCTACACGTTCCGCCCATTACGTCCTGTCTATTCTGTCCTGTCCTGTCCTGCCTATTCCGTCCTTTCGTCTCGTCTATCCCATTTCGATTATAGACCACGTGGCATCCATAGCGTCCATCTATATCCGTGTCTAACACCGCATCCCTCTATCCATTCCACTATGTGTTCCACTACTCACAATACATTTGAATTTCCATTTGACTACCATCCCGTCCCGTCTGTCAAGTTAGTCTATTTCATTAGGCCCTGTCGATTCTATTCTTCTAGTCCACTGGCTAATACCTCAACAAAAAGTGCTTCCCGCCTAATATCACACCATCAAGAGGTTCCATGTATGTCCTACACCATGTATTTCACTACAGTATTCTACCATCGTGTCAACAACAGCGTATATCAACCCATCTTCCTCGTTCCTCATCTTTCAATACGTTGTCCAGTTAACCATTGCTTCTGCCATGCATTCCACCATTACTTCCACCATCTTTAGACCCTTCTAAAAATTTAAAAATTTTTTTCTTTGTCCCAACAATCCATCTTGTCGCATCCACCGCATATCCGGTCTACCCCTACCTTCATCGCCTCCATTACACGCGGTCTCCACTAGCAATAAATCCATAGCATGTTTTAAAGTATGCTTACATTATCGCAAGTGGAGACCATTATAGCAGCCACAGAAAGTACGCTTTCATCGCATACCATCTATCGCATACTTTATCGCCAATGGAGTTGTCATATTGCTGTCACGTCCGCCATTTTCATTGCAATTGGACTGAAAAGGTATGCGGCGAAATGCCCACCAAAGAAAATCTGACAGTTCTTCTGCTCCCTGCGATCTGCGTTTGTTTTTGCTATTGCGATAGATTTATCGCTAGTGGAGACGGGGTGTTACGGCCCATCAATTCTACCCATCCGGTCCATTACATTCCGCCATACACCACGTGGAATCCATAGCGCCCATCTATATCATTCCAATCATGCACGTCCTGCCGATCTAATACTCCTGTCATATAAGCACCCCAGCGCCACCATTTGGTGTCCCATCATCCGTCCACACCGCGTATAAACAACATATAAAAAACCTGTGAACAACGTGATTCCGTCGTTCCACGAAAATTATATTAGCGCTTACCGAATGGGAGCTGAGCACACCCGCTGACATTTGACAATAATGCGCCAACCAAATTGTCAGCGGGCTTCTTATGAGATCTGTAGAATGGAGCACATTCGAGTTACATGAGTACTTCGATGAGGGACCGATTCAAAATGCCACTTTGAACATCTGTTTTGTTTTCTTTTCTCTATTTCATTCCGTTCCATTCCATTTTATTTAAGACCATTCCATTTCGTTCCATCACGTTCAACTTTACCCGTTCCATTCCATTCCATCATGTACCGTTCTACCCCTTCCATTCCATTTTGTTCTGTTCCATTCTAACCAACGCCATAACTCTTCCTACCCACACATGCCACCTAGCCAATACTTTACTTTACAACAGATCCACCTCACCCACCCACCCAACCCTAACAATCCACCTAACCCAACCACCTGATCCTACCTATCCATCCACCCAACCATACCATACCTCATAAATTTACCCATCCATTCAACCACAGTCCACCCAACCCTACCTTACCTCATAACGCTACCCATACACATGACACTACCTACACGTCCACCCAACCCTCCATTACCACATATCTCCACCCATACATCCAACCTAACCACCTGACACTACCTACCCACCCGACCCAACCACTTAACCCTACCCATTCATCCCACCAATCCATCCAACCCTACCTTAACTCATAACACTACCCATCCACCCAACTCAACCACCTGACCCTACCAACCCATCCGATCGAACCACCTAACCCTACCAACCAAACCACATAAACCTAACCATCCACCCTACTCAACCACCTAACCCTACCTTACCTCATAACACGCCCAGTCCAACCACGTGTTTATATCATACATTACGGTCCACCCATAACCATGTGTTCCAGTCATCCAATCCAGTCCACATCATACATTATTACCCACCCGCTTCACCGATGCCACCCACTCCAGTCTCCCAATCTCGTCCACATCATTCATTACGGCCCATCCACACCACCCATACCACGTGTTCCACCTATTTCACATATCCCAATAAAGCCAATGTCATCCATCCCGTCCCATGCTTCAATCTATCATTCCTCCTGTTTTCTCTATCCCACCCATTCCACCTATTCCATCAATTCTTCCTGTCCACTTCATTCCACCCATTTCACCTATTCCATCCATTCCAAATGTCCACAAGTACCATCTATTCCAACTGTTCCCCAATTCTACCATCCCGGCCAGTCCTCTTCATCTATAGTGACCTATTCCACGTGTCTTACCTATTCCACACGTCCACCCTGTCCCATGCTACCATCCTATCCCTTTAACCACATCCCTTTTGACCTTCCTATCCCACCTATATCAAGTGTTTCACCTATTCTCCACATGCCAATGAGCCTATGTCGTCCACGCTATGCCATGGCTCCATTCAATCCTCTTAATTCTATCCATTATGCCCTCTCCATTCTACCTATTCCACCAATTCCGCACGCTCTAATCATCTTGCAAGTGTCTTCCATTCCAATCGCTCTACATCGTCCATTCATTCCACGTGGCCTACCAATCCAACCATCCTGCCCTGTCCACTTATTTCACCCGTTCCAGCTATATTACGCAGTCCACTCTTCCATTCTGTCCTTAATTCGAGTCGCATCAGTAGTTATAATCGGTTGGGTTTGGCGTAAGTAAAGTAGTGCTCCAACATGGTGCTTTTTAGTTGTAATCGGTTGGGTCTGGCGTAAGTAAAGTGGTGCTCCAACATGGTGCTTGGTGTGGGGAGCACCAAAAAGTATTATTCAGCGACACGAGTAAGCGCAGAGTGTTGTTATCAGTAGTTTGTTTGAAAGTCAAGGTTAGGTTGATTTGGTGGGAGCGAGTCAAGACCATGTGTGTAAGATTTGTGGTTTGGGTTTTCGGGCCATGTGTGTAAGATTTTGTGGTTTGGGTTAGATGCATCTGTGAATAATTTTTTTTTTTTTTTGCGGCGTTGTGTGGGAATATTTTTGGGTACGAGTACTGCGAATCATTAAGCTGGTGCCGTTGGGTCTGAGAAGTTTAAAAAAATTTTATAAAAAATGAATAATAAGGAGTGTAGTGTTTGTTTTAAAAAATGTTCCCGTGTGAGTGCATTGAAACGACATACGAAGACAATGCATGAAAAACGAATGGTGTATTGTTAAAAATGTGGAAAGGCATTTACAAGAAACTCAAATTTAAAAAATCATTTTGTTAAGTGTGTTGAAACATTTAAGATGAGTGAAGACAATGAACAGGCAAGTTGTTCCAGTTTATCTACTCAATCTCATCATCAGCAGCAGCAACAACAAAAACAACACACTGAAAAATGTTTGACCTGTAATATAGAAGTTGAAAGAAAATATTGGGCACAACATCAAAGAAGCAATGTCCATAAGAAAAGAGTAAGAGAATTACATGGTGAAAATGTATATAAAATAAAAACGGCTTTCAGTGGACGAATAATTTCCTTTGTCATTTCAAATGAAAAAGAATGTGAATTAGATGTTGACAATTTTATTCAGAGCAAAAAAGAATTGATAAGAACTTTGCTGACAGAACATGCGGACCGATAAAATTTAATTTAGAACTATTTGCAGAGTATGTAAAAACTGTAAGTGGTGGTGGTGATGACATGCAAATAGAAATAAAATCAATGGCTACTGAAATGCAACAAGTTCATTTGACTGAGGATCTGCTGGAAATGATTGAAAAAAAGAAAGAGAACATTTTAACAAAAATGGATGATTTCCAGGAGAAGGATAGTGGATGGGCTCTTGCACAAATATTATCTATAGAAGTGAATGTTAATAAGTACCAAGCACTTAGAGGTAGTTTGTTTCATCCAACACCAGAATATATTTTAAATAAAAAAGCTGTCATTAATGTTCAAAATTCGGATATATTTTGTTTTAAATGGGCTATAATATCTGCACTAAAGACAAATGTTATAAATCCATACCTCACTTCATCATACAATGTTACAAATATTGTGAGTGAGAAGATAGAATTGGATGGACGTGTATTAGATTTTAGTGGACTTTGTTTTCCGTTAAAATTGAATGACATAAAAAAAATTTAAAAGAACAATGATATAAGTGTGAATGTTTTTGGTTTTCGTGACAACTATGATGATAATTATAAACGAAAACCTCATATAGAAGGACCTTATTACTTAACATTGCAAGAGAAATCGACTCATGTTAATCTGTTACTTTATGGAGAATCAGATCAAGGACATTACATGTGGATTAAAAATATGAGTAGACTTTTAAGAAATCAGGTTCCAGAGAAAAAAGAAGTTCAATTGTTTTTCTGCAATAGTTGTTTACAACCTTTCTATAAGAATGATAAATTAGTCAAACATAAGGAAGAGTGTAAAAGAGTTGTAACGCATATGTTGGATGAATCAAATAATTTATTATTCTTTTCGAAGTATGAAAGGACCATGGAAGTACCTTTTGTAATATATGCTGATTTTGAATGCATATTAAAACCTATAAATACTTGTGGTCCGGATCCAAATTCATCGTCAACAACAAACGTTCAAGAGCATGTATCATGTGCCTTTTCTTATTTTATTAAGTGTTCTTTCGATGACAACAATGATTGTATGCGTACTTTTATAGGTAAGAATACACTTTTTTTTTCTCTAAACAAAAATTCTTATTTATTAACTAAAAATAAACTTTTCTTAGGTCAAGACTGTGCAAAAGAATTTATACACAATTTATATAAGGATATCCAGTACATATATAAAATGTTTTTACAAAATCCATATCCTATGGAGGAATTAACAGAGGAACAAAAGAACTTCCATTTAATTTCGGATACATGCATAATTTGTAAGAGAAAATTTAATTGTGACTATAGAGTAAGGGACCATTGCCATTTAACAGGTAAATATAGAGGTCCTGCACATAATAATTGTAACCTTAGATATAAAATTCCCAAATTTATTCCTATTTTTCTACATAATATGACTGGGTATGATTCCCATTTGTTTTTTACGGCATTAAATGAAATAGAAGGCCAAATTAAAGTTTTAGCATTAAATAAAGAAAAATATATATCTATATCTAAGGAAATAATTTTAGACGAATGTAATAATAAAATAGAATTAAGGTTTTTAGACTCCTTTCGTTTTTTGAGTGAAAGCATTGATTCGTTAGCTAGAAATCTTACTGCAGATGACTTTAAGATAACAAAGTCTCATTTTGTTTCTGTTGAAAGTACAAATTTAATTAAACAAAAAGGTGTATTTCCATATGATTTTTTAAGTTCATGGGATAAAATCAATGAAACTCAACTTCCAGATAAATCGAATTTTTTTAATAAACTTACTTATGAAGAATGTTCCGAACATGCCTATAATTTTGCTCATGAAATTTGGAATCATTTCCAATGTAAGAATATAAGAGACTATTTGAATATATATTTAAAAAGCGATGTTGTTCTGTTAGCTGATGTATTTGAAAACTTCCGAAAAGTTTGTCGAAATATCTATAGTTTAGATCCATGTCAGTATTATACAGCACCCGGTTTATCCTGGGATGCAATGCTAAAAATAACCGAAATAAGATTAGAGCTTCTAACAGATTTTGAAATGTTACTTTTTTTCCAAAAAGGTGTGAGAGGAGGTTTAACTCAATGAAGCTATCGATCCTCTAAAGCGAATAACAAATTTCTTGATTCGTATGATCCAAATATACCATATGAATATATAATGTATTTGGATGCAAATAACTTGTATGGCTGGGCAATGTCTCAAATGCTTCCGTACGGTGCATTCGAATGGGAAAATTCTGAAATATTTTCAAAGTCTTATATAGAAGCATTAGATAATCAAAATGAACTTGGTTATGTATTAGAGGTAGATTTCGATTATCCTGAAGTCCTTCATGACCTGCATAATGATCACCTTTTTGCCCCGAAAACATGTGTTGGTACACCGAAAACAACAACAACAAAGAAACTAGTGGCAAGTTTATTACAAAAGACAAATTATGTTATACATTTACAGAATTTACAACAAGCCTTACAGAATGGTTAAGTATTGAAAAAAGTTCATCGTGTTTTGAAATTTAAACAATCCAATTGGCTGGAAAAGTATATCACCTTAAACACACAACATCGTATGAGATCAAGAAATGTATTTGAAAATTTTTTTTTCAAACTAATGAATAATAGCATTTATGGGAAAACTATGGAAAATATTGACAAACGTACAGATGTTAAAATTGTAACTCATTGGGAAGATATAGGAAATATTCGTGGCGCTAGATCATTGATAGCAAAACCAAATTACCATAGTTCTTCAATTTTTAAAGGCAATATGATTGCAATTCAAATGAAAAGAGTAAACTTACTTTATAATAAACCTCTTTACTTAGGCTTTGTCGTTCTAGAACTTGCAAAACACTTATGCCCGTTTTCATAGTGCGAGCTTAAGTGTGGGTTTAGCGAAGTGTAGGATCGACTATAAACTTCACTTAAGAAAATTTCGTTTTCACACTCAATATTTAAGGGTGGTTTAGTTAAGCCATGGATTGAGTGTCATTGTGAACCATTTATGAAAAATAGTTATTGTGATTGAACACGAGATGTCAAATGAAATTAGGTTTTCATCACGTCTAATGCTTTTATTGGACATTGTAGTGAAACACCGCAAAATAATTAAAAATAAAAGCACAGGCAGAGTGTATGCAAATCGTCCTAGATGTTGCAATGATTTGTTCGAGTGCGAAAATCTCTTTCTCTTGAAATATGCACCACCACTAGTGTGGTAGTTTTCCTCATCCGAGTCAATCACTTGCATTTAATTTTATTTAATTACTTTCACGAAAAACAAGCAATTATGTACTTCCATTTGTTTTCGATTGAACAGGAAAATTAATTTGACAGTTGCCATCGACAGCATTGTCAGACAAAATATTTGGTTGCTGATGCAGGTTTTCTCGGATGTATTTTGGGGTGAATTTTATTTTATTAAAATAATGGCAACTATGTTCTCTCTGGATCGACACTTAAGCCACGGCAGTTGGTGGTTTAAGTTAAACCACTATTTAAGTGGAGTTTATCGTTAAACCTCCACTGTGAAAACGAAATTTGTGTTGATCCTGAGTTTATCCTTGGATCGACACTAAGGCTTGCACTGTCTGTGAAAACGGGCATTAATGTACGATTTTGAGCACAATGTCACCCTTAACTATATGGACACTGATTCCTTTATTTATTCATTTAGAACTGATGATTTTTATGCTGATATTTTTGATGATATAGCAATGAAATTTGATACATCAGAATATGAAAATTCTAATCCACACAACTTCCCCAAAGTTAATGGTAAAGTGTTGGGTATGTTTAACGATGAAACTAATGGGAAAAAATAACAGAATTTGTAGGATTAAGGGCTAAAATGTACTCTTTTACCACACAAAATGATATTGCTGTAAAAAAAGCTAAAGGAGTAAAAAAATCAGTAACAAAAAGATTGACTATCGATCAATACAAGAATTGTTTATTTAATAATAAAGAAATATATGAAAACATGTTAATTTTCAGAAGTAAGTTACACACAATATATACACAAAGTTTAAACAAATTAGCACTAAGTCATAAAGATCAAAAACGATGTATTTGCTCTGATAATGTTTCCACTTTGGCTTGGGGACATTATAAATTAAAATAAAAGGAAATAAAAAAAAATATATATATATTAATTTTTATTGCTTAAATATATATATATATATTAATTTTTATTGCTTATTTACAACTTTTTCAAAATTAATCAAATCAATCTATCCATTCTTTTCAGTTACAATTTGACACTTAATTAATTCATTAAAAATGGTCTATATATTCTTCTTTTATAGTTAGTCCAAATCAATAGCCCTTCTTTATTATTAGGCAAACGAACAAGATATCCTACGCCATATGATCTTAGGACAGTACACTCTAAGCCTTTTTCTATTTCCATGACGCTTTTAGCTGATATTGTTGTTTTTTTTTATTTTTATTTTTTATTAGCTCTGTATTCTCAACTAAAGTGATTTATCACAACAGCTGGCTTTTATTTATCCATGAATTATGATCGTTTGAGAGTCCAAGGTCATGTTAACTTTTCTTATCGTGAATACTTCCGTTGTCCAATTGGGTGTGTAACCTTTTTCAAAGACATGTTTAAACTTGCTTATTCGAACTTGATCACCAATTTTAAATTTTCCCTTTGGTGCAATTTTAATGTGATTATAAACCGTAGATAATAGGTCTTTAGCATTATTCTTATTCACATCAACTGGTCGCATTTTTGTTGTTCTATGTATAGAGTTATTATATGCATGAATCAAGCCATTTAGAATGGGTAACCATTTGTAGTTGCCATTAAAACTGAATTCTCGCCACATTTTCTCCTTAAGTGTCCTATTGAAGCGTTCAACAATTGATGCTTTCATCGTACTATACGTTGAATAATGATTAATCTTATACATCCTCATCAAATCCTGCAAGATTTTATTAAAAAACTCCTTACCATCATCGGTTTGTAGATTTGTTGGTATTCGATGGGAACTATTGAAAATTGATTTCATTGCTTCTGTAGTGTATGATGATGTCTTATTCTTTAAAGGAACTGCCCACGCATACTTTGAAAAAGTGTCAATTACAGTCAGTAAATAGTTATGCTTATTGTTTTCCCTCTTATAAGGTTTCATTTCTACCAAATCTGCTTGCCACAATCGAATCCCTTTATGACAACTCGACGTCAGATGAAATGTCTTCGTGCAGGTTTGTGCAATTCCTCCACAACAACATTTCGGTTACTCATCGTATATAATAATGAATAAAAAAAACTAAACTTTTTTTCTTTTATAAGGTCTTTATTTTTCCACTTTTAACTTTTTATACTTAACATCGGATTGGTCTCTTTGTTTAGATGATGATGATGATGATGATGATGATGATGATGCAAATGATGATGTCGATGATGATGATGATGTATTTGAGGAAGATGATGTATATTTAAATGTGAATGGATTGCTTTTCAAAGCATATTCCATTTTCTTTGCAAGACTATTCCTCATACTTAAATCTTTACTCATTTGACGACTTTGATCCATTTTATCCATTCGTTAATCAAAAAATAACTGATGCTCAGTCTCAATCAGGGACTTCTTTTAATACTAAATAATCGATGAGCTCAGCATTTTTCTTTTTTCGACGTTTTGAAATAATTACACAATATGATGAAATCTTCTTTTCTTAAACTTACACAATGTGATGAAATCAAAAAAAAAACAAAAAACAAGTAAAACAACAGAAATAATACAATTTTTTTTTAAGTATTTATTTGTAATCTCTTATACAGTAACATAAATTTTTTAATTCTAATCATTTTATTTTCATACATGTAACAAGCGCCAGTGCCTGGTCCATTTTTGCAACGACTTAAAGATTCTGAATATGTAACAAAAAAACGGCATCCGTGAGAAGATGTCATGCTGGAATCTTTTTTAAAGTTTCTTATTAATGTAATAAATTCTAGTATCTGATTGTAGTGTTCATCAAGTAGAACGTGTTGATGAGATTTTAAAAAAATTAAAATTTCATCTAAAATCACACATATTAGACATTGTTTCGAATAGACTGTCGAATGTGTACTGATAAGGAATTAATTTTTTATTTTTTTTATCTTAATCTTTCATAAAACTCTGTTAGGTTTTTATTCGATTCACCACTCCTACACCACTTAGCCTACAACATACACATGTATCAGGACCCTCGTTACATGTATCGGAAGACCAAGCACAATTAGTGTAATGCCATCCGTATTTAGATTCAACTTCGGGCACATTTTCAAATGTTCGCAGAAAGAAAATATCATTTAGGATCTCCTTGTAATGGTCCTCAAGTACAATGTGTTGATTGTTCAGTAAAAAATTTAAAATTTCATCAAATACTAAAGAAGTATTTACGCGCGACATGTTTGCGAATTGAATCTCAAATGTCTACTAAATATAGGAGGTTCTCTTTTAAATTGGTGAAAAAGTCTTTCTTTTCTTACTAACTTCAGCAATGTTTTCTTCTAGATACTTATCATTATTCTCTTTAAATTTCTCAAATATATCGAGGAAATATGTATGTTCTAAACTTATTCAACAATTCAAGTGTATTTGCGTTTTGTTCATCAATGTACAGTCTTAAAGAATAATTAAATTTTTCCAATTTGTTATCCATAGCTTGGTTGTACATTTCAATTATTTTACTCATTTCAGTATCAATTTCTTTGTTGTGACGTAATTAGAATCAATAGGTTGTTCAATATTTTTCAGAGGTTTCTGCATTCCACCGAAATATCCATTCAAATGTAATTTTAAGGATTTCTCAGCTTCATCATTTATAGTCGTCATGAGTGAGTTGAAATTGATATCTACATGTCGTTGAAGGATAAATATGGTTTCGTTTTGAAAGTCAATATTATCATCTATGTATTCCTTGTTGGCTGCTTGGTGTTGCATTGAAGGTTTTCCAACATTATTTGAACATTTCCCTTCTACGTTAAAGTCACCAGTTGGCAATATTTTAAAACCTTCTCCAGGAATTGAATTATGAATCTGATTAAAGCCCCTTCCGAACTTGTCGACGCTCATTTTGCTTATAAAAAAAGACTTGCTAAGGATTGTTATTAATATACAATATTTGATTCTCGTAGCTCTTCCACAATTGAGTTCACCTCATTTTGAAGATTATTATTGCCAGCCTTTTGTGATGCAATTAAAAGTCTTAATCTATCAACGAGCTCATTGGGGTTATCCCAATACACATAATCGATGGGATTATTAGTGTAACTCATATCAGATGAATTAATGCTGTATGCTTTTCCAATTTTCTTTATGTCTTTAGGCGTTAGGCGTTTAAGTAAAGGTTGAATAATATGTTTATATTTATGACCTTTAACCTGTGAGTTACTTTCGTAATTTTTCAAGAATGCATTTGTTTTTTGTAAAATCTTAAGATATTTATCCAAGTCTTCATTGTCATATCGATCTTTTCTAGGGATTTTCCGAAAAATTAATTCATAAAGCCCATCTGTTCCAGGGAAGATTTCATCATCAATAACGAAATCCGTTTGCTCGTTAATTACAAAACTTGATCTACCTAATTTCGTTGAATTTGACTGTGCATCGAAATATGGACCATAGATCTTGTCACGGTTCGAATCTGATGGCGATGGTCGGTTGAATGGTGTACTCTGATGATCAAGACTATCGGTATAGAGAGATGCGGGTGTTCTAAATGATACACCCATGTCCGATGGTTCAATGGTTAATTCTGGAGATGAAAAGTCAAATCTCTCCTTTAGAGCAAAATTGTCTTCTTCTGGAGGAGGAGGAGGAGGACTTTGGAATTGTAACCGTCGTCGACGAAGCTTTACTTTGTCATTTATATTGGTTTCAGCAGCAGCAGCAGCATTTTGACTATTATCAATTTTGACATTTTTCACAATTTCTTTTAAGGGTCCAATTATTGGTTTAAAAGTATTTTCAAGTTCCGTTTTCTTTATAATTTTTCCAGTTTTGAGAAACATATATTTTCTCCTCAAAGCTCTTTTTGTTTTTATGAGATCTTTAAGTAAATTTTCATTGATATCCATATTTGTGAAACAGATTCAAACAGGGCGGTTCCAAACGGAGCAGTTCCAAACAGGGCGGTTCCAAACGGAGCAGTTCAAGACAGGGCTGATCTGAACAGGATGTATTCATATAAACAGATGTTTATTAACTGAACAGTTTTATAAGACCACAAATTCTTTAAATGATTTATTATACCGTCCCTCATCTATACTAAAATCTTTATTAATAACCAAGAACCCATATGCACCTTCCCAAGATTTTGAGCACAATTCTTTGAATTGATTGAATGACATATCGGAATTTATATGATCATTGTATATATGTTTCAGATTAAGTTCGTCTTGCTTAAAAAAAATTATATAGTTTGCATTGTCTCGTATCAAATGCTTTGGTATATGTGTATATGACTGACACAAATAGAAACTATCCACACCGTTATGTCGTCCCATACAAAAATAATCTCGAATGTTATTTTGTTTATCACAGGCCACATCATCAAATATAAATATTGAATTGCGTTTTGCTTCAGATGGTGGTTTAATTTCACAATTATTTGTAAATTCGTTGTATTCCATACCGTTGATAGACTTTATTAGCTTTCTCAAGTATGCATATTTTGATTGATGTAGAGACTTTGAATAAATATAAAGGTTTTCAAATTTCAAACCATTAGGATTAGCATTAGTATCTAGTTGTTTGATGAACCTCATTTTGGTGAATGAAACCATCCTATATAAAACATAATATTTTATAGTCAAGTCATTCATTATTGATTAACGTGTTCAACAATAAAGAAGTAATAAAGGGTGGTTAAATTTTAAGGGCCGATGCTGAATGTGAACCACACCTAAACGTCAAGTTTTTTTCTGCATTTCATTTGACATATCTTAATTTCAGACTAACTCAATATGAACCATGGAAAGATACACAATCGAGCAACGCGTTAAAGTTATTCAGGCTTATTATGAAAATGGGCGTTCAAATCAAAATGCATATCGTGCACTTCGTGATTTTTTCGGTCAATTTAATCGTCCGAATGTGTGTACAATCGGAAAAATCGTGCAAAAATTTGAGCAAACCGGGTCTGTAGGAGATGTGAAAACACCAGTGCATGCTCGTACAGCTCGTACTGCAGAAAATATTGCTGCTGCTCGCGATAGTGTGGCTGAAGTGCCGTCCACCTCAACTCGTCGTCGTGCCCAACAATCGCACCTCTCATGCTCGTCGTTGATGAACATTATGCATAAAGACTTGCATTTACGCGCTTACAAGGTGCAATTGACTCAAGAACTAAAGCCTTTTGACCATTTCAAGCGTCGTCAATGGTCAGAATGGTGGCAAGAAATGGCAACAGTGGGTGATCAATTTTCGAAGAAAATCATCTTCAGTGATGAGGCATATTTTCACCTCAGTGGATTCGTAAATGAGCAGAATTGCCGCATTTGGGCTAATGATAATCCAAGAGTGATTGTCGAAAAACCAATGCACCCACAAAGAGTGACTGTTTGGTGTGGTTTATGGGCTGGCGGCATCATCGGGCCGTATTTTTTCCAAAATGAAATCTCACGTCGTGGCGATGTTAATTGGCCGCCACGATCATGCGATTTGACACCGTTGGACTTCTTTCTTTGGGGTTATTCGAAAGAAAAGGTGTACGTCGATAAGCCAGCAACAATTCAAGAGCTAAAGGATGAGATAATTCGGCACATTAACGGCATAAAACCTCAATTATGCCTCAGCGTCATCGAAAATTTGGACCATCGGATGGAGGTGTGCCGCCGAGGTCGCGGCGGCCATTTGGCCGATATTTTGTTCCATACATAATTGAACCATACCAATATTATCATAATAAAAATAAATGACAATAATTTCCTAAATAATTTGTGTTTTATTCAAAATCAACATCGGCCCTCTAAACTTAACCACCCTTTATAATATGATTGATTATAGCATGAAACTCCTCAGTAGGAAACAATCATTTCAGATTCGTGAACTCCTTAATAGAAAATTTGCCATTTGAATTGCATCTTCCCTCATACAATTTATGTGGACCTGGGACTAAATTAAAAGAACGTCTTGCTAGAGGAGATCGAGGAATTAATCAATCGGACGAAGCTTGTCGTCAACACGATATTGCATATTCTAATAATAAAAACTTGCCCGATCGACATATTGCTGACAAAATTCTAATTGAAAAGGCTTGGCAGAGGGCAAAAGCTAGAGATTCATCAGTATCAGAGAAATTAAATAGTCTATTGGTTACGAATATGATGAAGGTAAAAACAAAACTCGGCATGGGCTGTCAATCTAAACATACCAAATCAAGGAAAAGGAGTCCGCGTCTCAACAAGTGTAAAAGAAACAATTTATTTAAAGAAGCTCTAAAAGAGGCTAGAAACTCTATTAGGGATACAATAAGTAAAGATCCAAACTCAATTGCATCAACTGCTTTACAAGCAGCTAAAAATATAATTAAAAATAAACGAAAGAATATTTTAATTCCCATTACCAAAAATTGGAGGTTTCTTACCACTATTGCCAATCTTAGCTCAGGAGGAGCTGCGGGATTGGTTAAGGCAATCAATGCTTCAAAGGTAGCCAAACAACAATTGGAAGAGAATAAACGTCACAACCTAGCTATGGAAGGGATAAAAATCGATCAAGGCAAAGGGCCTTATCTACAACCATATAAAAAGGGATTCGGACTTTTCTTAAAACCACAGGATTCAAAAAACTTTCAAATTTGCTACCTAATCGTCCTCTCACAAATATTTTTACTAATGGCGATCTAAAAAGTGAATGGCAGGTAGTCAACAGTATTTTGAAGCAGTCTTCCTGTACTAAACAGCCTACTGCAATTCATGTCAATGAATCTGAAGTTTCTGATGAACTTGTTATGGCTAACGCTTTTAACAGTTACTTTACGTCTACAGCTTAAGGTTTACCTTCACAAACAACACAACTACGTTGACTTTGTGTTCTGATAACTTTAGAGAATCTCTACAAACAAATAGTTTTGCCTTTGAGCCTATAACGGTTTTGGAAGTCTTAAAGGCTATTGGTGCTCTAAAAAATTCGAATGCTTGTGGTTTCGATGGAATCTCTAATTTAATTTTAAAACATATTGGTTGCCTCGTAGTTGACGTGCTAGCAGTCATTTTTAATCGTAGCATTTTTTCAGGAGTTTTTCCTGAGGTTCTTAAATGCGCGGACGTAGTTCCACTTTACAAAAAAGGCTCAGCAAGGGATATGAGCAACTATAGGCCAATTTCACTTCTCCCTGTCATAAGCAAAGTTTTTGAAAAAATTGTAAAGGAGAGGATAGTATCTTTTTTAAGTAAGTCCAAGTTTTTTAGCCCGGTGCAATTTGGTTTTCTAAAGGGAAAATCAACAGAGGATGCCCTTCTTGATTTCTGTTCTCATATTTTTTCGAATCTTGATGGCAAAAAGTTTACTGCAGGCTTATTTGTAGATATTACAAAAGCGTTCGATATGGTTAACCACAATATCTTGTTGAGGAAACTTGAAAAAGCTGGATTTCGTGGCTTCATGCAGGATTGGCTTAGATCTTACCTTTCAAATAGATCCCAAAGAGTAAAGATTGGTGGAATGAGGAGCGAAATTCAGTTTCTCGATTTGGGAGTACCTCAAGGTTCTGTGCTGGGACCCATTCTTTTTCTTATTTACATCAATTCACTGTTCGACCTCAACTTCAAAGGCACACTTACTGCTTTCGCAGATAACGTAGGATGTTCTTACGGCTCTGATAGTGTTTTAGATCTGGTATCTGATATCAACTGGGATCTTAATTTATTAAGGATCTGGTTCGCCGAACATGGTTTGAGCATAAGTTCTAAAACCAAAATTATGTTTTTTAATCTTTCCGCTACAGCAGGAACCAATCTAGAAGTTTATTTTCACGCGCCGGAGTGTCAAAAATACAAATTGGCAGGTTGCACTTGTTTTTCCGCTTTATCATCCCCTACTTTTTGTAACACTTCTTGTTGCAGTGATAAGTGTTTTTTAGTTGAACAAGTGGATGAGTTTAAGTACTTGGGCCTCACTATTGATTCTCGGATGAGTTTTGCAAGCCATACGGAGTCTTTAAGGAAGTATTTTCGTTGCACTCTCAGACATTTTTTTACCTAAATAATGTATGTTCTAAAAAACTTCTAAGGATTATTTATTATGGTATTTTCCATTCGAAGCTTCAATATGGTATAACGTGTTGGGGTGGTGCATACATGAATAAAATTCAGCCTCTGTTAATTCTGCAGAAAAATGTATTGAGAAAAATATGTCGCAAACACCGTCGACATCCCAGTTATCCATTGTTTCGTGATATGAAAATTCTTCCAGTCCGTTATTTGTATTGTTTTAAAGTATTGAAAACGTTCTTTATTAGGTCAGGTAACCTTAATTGCAGATTAATTTCTGATTACAATCTACGTAGAAACTTTTTGAATGTTGTATCTGTACCCTTTGCTCGTACCACTGCTTTTCGTAATTTTTATTTGGTTACATCTTGCCGCCTATTTAATAAACTCCCACAATCAATCAGAGCATTAACATTTTCTGGAAAGTTTGTAAAATTTGTAAGAAATTGGCTTTTAGATCTTGACTATGCTAGTTTAGAATCCATATTTTCCGACATTCTGGTGTAACTAAAGGTTTTTCCTTTCTGTATTTTATTCTTTTATCTATTTATTTTATGAATTCATATAAATTTAAATGTATCTTATCATCTTTCGTTTTTATAATGTAAAATTGATTTTAAGGGTCACCCCACCCATAATTACTACTATTAATACTTGTTCTTTTTTAAAGTGGCATTTGGCACTATTTAAATACTTAAAGTATAACAAATAAAAAATGTCACTAAAATTATTTCTTGAATTCTGTATTTAAATCAAATTTAAAAAATATTATGAACTCTTGTTATATTTGAATTCTAATGAAATAAATTTGTATCTAATCTAACAAAAAAAAAATCTAATCTAATTTTTTATTATAATTTATCTGCGTAGTAAAATACACTAACCAACCACCTATAACTGCTCGTATATCAATAACCAATTCAGAATCCGATATCATGTCTAACCACATCACCAGAAATAAAATAAAAAAATTCAACTCAACTGGACTCCTGACCTTGGGATTCCACAAAATCTTACACACATGGCCCCAGAACCCAAACCACAAATCTTACACACATGGTCTTGACTCGCTCCCACCAAATCAACATAACCTTGACTTCCAAACAAACTACTGATAACAACACTCTGCGCTTAGTCGTGTCGCTGAATAATACTTTTTGGTGCTCCCAACACCAACAGATCACTGATAACGGTAACCACAAAAGCACCATGTTGGAGCACCACTTTACTTACGCCAGACCCAACCGATTATAACTAAAAAGCACCATGTTGGAGCACCACTTTACTTACGCCAAACCCAACCGATTATAACTACTCGCGTCTATCGCGTCCCGTCTTATTGATCCACTTCACCCCGTCTCATCAATCTATCCCAACCAGTCTACACGTTCCGCCCATTACGTCCTGTCTATTCTGTCCTGTCCTGTCCTGCCTATTCCGTCCTTTCGTCTCGTCTATCCCATTTCGATTATAGACCACGTGGCATCCATAGCGTCCATCTATATCCGTGTCTAACACCGCATCCCTCTATCCATTCCACTATGTGTTCCACTACTCACAATACATTTGAATTTCCATTTGACTACCATCCCGTCCCGTCTGTCAAGTTAGTCTATTTCATTAGGCCCTGTCGATTCTATTCTTCTAGTCCACTGGCTAATACCTCAACAAAAAGTGCTTCCCGCCTAATATCACACCATCAAGAGGTTCCATGTATGTCCTACACCATGTATTTCACTACAGTATTCTACCATCGTGTCAACAACAGCGTATATCAACCCATCTTCCTCGTTCCTCATCTTTCAATACGTTGTCCAGTTAACCATTGCTTCTGCCATGCATTCCACCATTACTTCCACCATCTTTAGACCCTTCTAAAAATTTAAAAAATTTTTTCTTTGTCCCAACAATCCATCTTGTCGCATCCACCGCATATCCGGTCTACCCCTACCTTCATCGCCTCCATTACACGCGGTCTCCACTAGCAATAAATCCATAGCATGTTTTAAAGTATGCTTACATTATCGCAAGTGGAGACCATTATAGCAGCCACAGAAAGTACGCTTTCATCGCATACCATCTATCGCATACTTTATCGCCAATGGAGTTCTCATATTGCTGTCACGTCCGCCATTTTCATTGCAATTGGACTGAAAAGGTATGCGGCGAAATGCCCACCAAAGAAAATCTGACAGTTCTTCTGCTCCCTGCGATCTGCGTTTGTTTTTGCTATTGCGATAGATTTATCGCTAGTGGAGACGGGGTGTTACGGCCCATCAATTCTACCCATCCGGTCCATTACATTCCGCCATACACCACGTGGAATCCATAGCGCCCATCTATATCATTCCAATCATGCACGTCCTGCCGATCTAATACTCCTGTCATATAAGCACCCCAGCGCCACCATTTGGTGTCCCATCATCCGTCCACACCGCGTATAAACAACATATAAAAAACCTGTGAACAACGTGATTCCGTCGTTCCACGAAAATTATATTAGCGCTTACCGAATGGGAGCTGAGCACACCCGCTGACATTTGACAATAATGCGCCAACCAAATTGTCAGCGGGCTTCTTATGAGATCTGTAGAATGGAGCACATTCGAGTTACATGAGTACTTCGATGAGGGACCGATTCAAAATGCCACTTTGAACATCTGTTTTGTTTTCTTTTCTCTATTTCATTCCGTTCCATTCCATTTTATTTAAGACCATTCCATTTCGTTCCATCACGTTCAACTTTACCCGTTCCATTCCATTCCATCATGTACCGTTCTACCCCTTCCATTCCATTTTGTTCTGTTCCATTCTAACCAACGCCATAACTCTTCCTACCCACACATGCCACCTAGCCAATACTTTACTTTACAACAGATCCACCTCACCCACCCACCCAACCCTAACAATCCACCTAACCCAACCACCTGATCCTACCTATCCATCCACCCAACCATACCATACCTCATAAATTTACCCATCCATTCAACCACAGTCCACCCAACCCTACCTTACCTCATAACGCTACCCATACACATGACACTACCTACACGTCCACCCAACCCTCCATTACCACATATCTCCACCCATACATCCAACCTAACCACCTGACACTACCTACCCACCCGACCCAACCACTTAACCCTACCCATTCATCCCACCAATCCATCCAACCCTACCTTAACTCATAACACTACCCATCCACCCAACTCAACCACCTGACCCTACCAACCCATCCGATCGAACCACCTAACCCTACCAACCAAACCACATAAACCTAACCATCCACCCTACTCAACCACCTAACCCTACCTTACCTCATAACACGCCCAGTCCAACCACGTGTTTATATCATACATTACGGTCCACCCATAACCATGTGTTCCAGTCATCCAATCCAGTCCACATCATACATTATTACCCACCCGCTTCACCGATGCCACCCACTCCAGTCTCCCAATCTCGTCCACATCATTCATTACGGCCCATCCACACCACCCATACCACGTGTTCCACCTATTTCACATATCCCAATAAAGCCAATGTCATCCATCCCGTCCCATGCTTCAATCTATCATTCCTCCTGTTTTCTCTATCCCACCCATTCCACCTATTCCATCAATTCTTCCTGTCCACTTCATTCCACCCATTTCACCTATTCCATCCATTCCAAATGTCCACAAGTACCATCTATTCCAACTGTTCCCCAATTCTACCATCCCGGCCAGTCCTCTTCATCTATAGTGACCTATTCCACGTGTCTTACCTATTCCACACGTCCACCCTGTCCCATGCTACCATCCTATCCCTTTAACCACATCCCTTTTGACCTTCCTATCCCACCTATATCAAGTGTTTCACCTATTCTCCACATGCCAATGAGCCTATGTCGTCCACGCTATGCCATGGCTCCATTCAATCCTCTTAATTCTATCCATTATGCCCTCTCCATTCTACCTATTCCACCAATTCCGCACGCTCTAATCATCTTGCAAGTGTCTTCCATTCCAATCGCTCTACATCGTCCATTCATTCCACGTGGCCTACCAATCCAACCATCCTGCCCTGTCCACTTATTTCACCCGTTCCAGCTATATTACGCAGTCCACTCTTCCATTCTGTCCTTAATTCGAGTCGCATCAGTAGTTATAATCGGTTGGGTTTGGCGTAAGTAAAGTAGTGCTCCAACATGGTGCTTTTTAGTTGTAATCGGTTGGGTCTGGCGTAAGTAAAGTGGTGCTCCAACATGGTGCTTGGTGTGGGGAGCACCAAAAAGTATTATTCAGCGACACGAGTAAGCGCAGAGTGTTGTTATCAGTAGTTTGTTTGAAAGTCAAGGTTAGGTTGATTTGGTGGGAGCGAGTCAAGACCATGTGTGTAAGATTTGTGGTTTGGGTTTTCGGGCCATGTGTGTAAGATTTTGTGGTTTGGGTTAGATGCATCTGTGAATAATTTTTTTTTTTTTTTGCGGCGTTGTGTGGGAATATTTTTGGGTACGAGTACTGCGAATCATTAAGCTGGTGCCGTTGGGTCTGAGAAGTTTAAAAAAATTTTATAAAAAATGAATAATAAGGAGTGTAGTGTTTGTTTTAAAAAATGTTCCCGTGTGAGTGCATTGAAACGACATACGAAGACAATGCATGAAAAACGAATGGTGTATTGTTAAAAATGTGGAAAGGCATTTA
The DNA here is from genome assembly GCA_951813785.1 of Criorhina ranunculi. Lineage (NCBI taxonomy): Eukaryota > Metazoa > Arthropoda > Insecta > Diptera > Syrphidae > Criorhina > Criorhina ranunculi. Next base: position 82,611 of record CATOTT010000081.1, read on the forward strand.
CAAGAAACTCAAATTTAAAAAATCATTTTGTTAAGTGTGTTGAAACATTTAAGATGAGTGAAGACAATGAACAGGCAAGTTGTTCCAGTTTATCTACTCAATCTCATCATCAGCAGCAGCAACAACAAAAACAACACACTGAAAAATGTTTGACCTGTAATATAGAAGTTGAAAGAAAATATTGGGCACAACATCAAAGAAGCAATGTCCATAAGAAAAGAGTAAGAGAATTACATGGTGAAAATGTATATAAAATAAAAACGGCTTTCAGTGGACGAATAATTTCCTTTGTCATTGCAAATGAAAAAGAATGTGAATTAGATGTTGACAATTTTATTCAGAGCAAAAAAGAATTGATAAGAACTTTGCTGACAGAACATGCGGACCGATAAAATTTAATTTAGAACTATTTGCAGAGTATGTAAAAACTGTAAGTGGTGGTGGTGATGACATGCAAATAGAAATAAAATCAATGGCTACTGAAATGCAACAAGTTCATTTGACTGAGGATCTGCTGGAAATGATTGAAAAAAAGAAAGAGAACATTTTAACAAAAATGGATGATTTCCAGGAGAAGGATAGTGGATGGGCTCTTGCACAAATATTATCTATAGAAGTGAATGTTAATAAGTACCAAGCACTTAGAGGTAGTTTGTTTCATCCAACACCAGAATATATTTTAAATAAAAAAGCTGTCATTAATGTTCAAAATTCGGATATATTTTGTTTTAAATGGGCTATAATATCTGCACTAAAGACAAATGTTATAAATCCATACCTAACTTCATCATACAATGTTACAAATATTGTGAGTGAGAAGATAGAATTGGATGGACGTGTATTAGATTTTAGTGGACTTTGTTTTCCGTTAAAATTGAATGACAAAAAAAAAATTTAAAAGAACAATGATATAAGTGTGAATGTTTTTGGTTTTCGTGACAACTATGATGATAATTATAAACGAAAACCTCATATAGAAGGACCTTATTACTTAACATTGCAAGAGAAATCGACTCATGTTAATCTGTTACTTTATGGAGAATCAGATCAAGGACATTACATGTGGATTAAAAATATGAGTAGACTTTTAAGAAATCAGGTTCCAGAGAAAAAAGAAGTTCAATTGTTTTTCTGCAATAGTTGTTTACAACCTTTCTATAAGAATGATAAATTAGTCAAACATAAGGAAGAGTGTAAAAGAGTTGTAACGCATATGTTGGATGAATCAAATAATTTATTATTCTTTTCGAAGTATGAAAGGACCATGGAAGTACCTTTTGTAATATATGCTGATTTTGAATGCATATTAAAACCTATAAATACTTGTGGTCCGGATCCAAATTCATCGTCAACAACAAACGTTCAAGAGCATGTACCATGTGCTTTTTCTTATTTTATTAAGTGTTCTTTCGATGACAACAATGATTGTATGCGTACTTTTATAGGTAAGAATACACTTTTTTTTTCTCTAAACAAAAATTCTTATTTATTAACTAAAAATAAACTTTTCTTAGGTCAAGACTGTGCAAAAGAATTTATACACAATTTATATAAGGATATCCAGTACATATATAAAATGTTTTTACAAAATCCATATCCTATGGAGGAATTAACAGAGGAACAAAAGAACTTCCATTTAATTTCGGATACATGCATAATTTGTAAGAGAAAATTTAATTGTGACTATAGAGTAAGGGACCATTGCCATTTAACAGGTAAATATAGAGGTCCTGCACATAATAATTGTAACCTTAGATATAAAATTCCCAAATTTATTCCTATTTTTCTACATAATATGACTGGGTATGATTCCCATTTGTTTTTTACGGCATTAAATGAAATAGAAGGCCAAATTAAAGTTTTAGCATTAAATAAAGAAAAATATATATCTATATCTAAGGAAATAATTTTAGACGAATGTAATAATAAAATAGAATTAAGGTTTTTAGACTCCTTTCGTTTTTTGAGTGAAAGCATTGATTCGTTAGCTAGAAATCTTACTGCAGATGACTTTAAGATAACAAAGTCTCATTTTGTTTCTGTTGAAAGTACAAATTTAATTAAACAAAAAGGTGTATTTCCATATGATTTTTTAAGTTCATGGGATAAAATCAATGAAACTCAACTTCCAGATAAATCGAATTTTTTTAATAAACTTACTTATGAAGAATGTTCCGAACATGCCTATAATTTTGCTCATGAAATTTGGAATCATTTCCAATGTAAGAATATAAGAGACTATTTGAATATATATTTAAAAAGCGATGTTGTTCTGTTAGCTGATGTATTTGAAAACTTCCGAAAAGTTTGTCGAAATATCTATAGTTTAGATCCATGTCAGTATTATACAGCACCCGGTTTATCCTGGGATGCAATGCTAAAAATAACCG
>CATOTT010000083.1:0-49921 GCA_951813785.1 Criorhina ranunculi
AATAATCGCTTAAGTGACATAGGCAAGCAAGAAGTGATAGATTCAAATTAGGAAAAATTACCTTACATACGTTTTTATAATTTTCATTGCAAATAAACCAAGTAAAAAAAGTAGAAAATGTTCATAAAATTACGGTTAAGGTGCACTTTCAGAATCTGTATGGATTTATTACTTAAAAGCGTACGTTTTTTTTAAAACTGAAAATTAAATTTCAAAGTGTTTTTTCCGAAAATTGCATTTTCAGACTTAAGCGGTTATCGCTTGCGGCCACAGATATGTTTGAGCGTTTTTTTGAGCCGTTTTTGACCTTTTTTTTAGGCTTTATTGAGCTTTTTTTATAGACCTTTTGTTGAGCTCTTTTTTCAAACATGTCTGAGCTTTTTTGAGCTTTTCTGAGCCGTTTTTTGAGCTTTTTTTTATCGACCTTTAGTTGATCTCTTTTTTCAAACGTTTTTTGAGCTTTTTGAGAGCCTTCTTTGACCTTTTTTATAAGCCTTTTGTTGAGCTGTTTTTTTCAAATATGCTTAAGCTTTTTCTGACACTTTCTTTGAGCAGTTTTTGAGCTTTTTTATCGACCTTTTGTTAAGCTCTTTTTTCAAACATGTTTGAGCTTTTTTTGAGCTTTTTTGTCTACATTTTGTTGCGCATTTCTTCAAACTGTCTTTGAGATTTTTTCAAACGGTTTTTGAGCTTTTTTTTGAGCCTTGTTTGAGCTTTTATATGGGCCTTTTGTTGAGCTCTTTTTTCAAATATGTTTGAGATTTTTTTGGGCCTTTTTTGAGCTTTTTTGAGACTTTTTTGAGCTTTTTTATCGACCTTTTGTTGAGCTCTTTTTCAAACGTGTTGCAGTTTTTTTGAGCTTTTTTGAGCCTTGTTTGAGCTTTTTTATGGATCTTTTGTTGAGCTTTTTGTAAAACGTGTTTGAGCGTTTTTTGTGCTTTTCTCCAGCTGTTTTTGAGCTTTTTTTGAGACTTTTTTGAACTTTATTATCGACCTTTTGCTGAACTCTTTTTTCAAACATGTTTGAGCTTTTTTTGAGCCGTTTTTTGAGCTTTTTCGTCTACCTTTTTTTGAGCATTTCTTCAAACTGTCTTTCAGTTTTTTCAAAGTGTTTTTGAGCTCTTTTTGAGCCTTGTTTGAGCTTTTTATGGACCTTTTGTTGAGCTTTTTCAGAAACATGTTTGAGCGTTTTTGAGCTTTTTTTGAGCTTTTTTTGATCCTTTTTTGACATTTTTTATCGAATTTTTGAAGAGCTCTTTTTTCAAATATGTTTGAGCTTTTTTGAACCGTTTTTGGGCTTTTTCGTCTACCTTTTTTTGAGCATTTCTTCAAACTGTCTTTCAGTTTTTTCAAACTGTTTTTGAGCACTTTTTGAGCCTTGTTTGAGCTTTTTATGGACCTTTTGTTGAGCTTTTTCAGAAACATGTATGAGCTTTTTGGAGCTTTTTTTGAGCTTTTTTTGATCCTTTTTTGACATTTTTTATCGAGTTTTTGAAGAGCTCTTTTTTCAAATATGTTTGAGCTTTTTTTGAACCGTTTTTGAGCTTTTTGGTCAACCTTTTGTTGAGCATTTCTTCAAACTGTCTTTGAGATTTTTTCAAACGGTTTTTGAGCTTTCTTTTGAGCCTTGTTTGAGCTTTTATATGAGGCTTTTGTTGGGCTCTTTTTTCAAATATGTTTGAGATTTTTTTGTGCCGTTTTTGAGCTTTTTTTAGACTTTTTTGAGCTTTTTTATCGACCTTTCGTTGAGCTCTTTTTCAAAGGTGTTGCAGCTTTTTCGAGCTTTTTTGAGCCTTGTTTGAGATTTTTTATGGATCTTTTGTTGAGCTTTTTGTAAAACGTGTTTGAGCGTTTTTTGTGCTTTTCTCGAGCCGTTTTTGAGCTTTTTTTAAGACTTTTTTGAACTTTATTATCGACGTTTTGTTGAGCTCTTTTTTCAAACATGTTTGAGCTTTTTTTGAAACGTTTTCTGAGCTTTTTTGTCTACCTTTTGTTGAGCATTCCTTCAAACTGTCTTTGAGCTTTTTTAAACTGTTTTTGAGCTTTTTTCGAGCCTTGTTTGATCTTTTTTATGGACCTTTTATTGACCTTTTTTTGGAACATGTTTGGGCGTTTTTTGAGCCTTATTTGACTTTTTTTAAAGGCTTTTTTGAGCTTTTTTGTCAACCTTCTGTTGAAAATTTCTCCAAACTGTCTTTTAGCTTTTTTCAAACTGGTTTTGAGCTTTTTTGAGCCTTGTTTGAGCTTTTTATGGACCCCTTGTTGGGATTTTTTTGAAACATTTTTGAGTGTTTTGTGACCTTTTTTGGGCCATTTTTGAGCTCTTTTTTCAAACATGTATGAGCTTTTTTCGAGCCTTGTTTAAGCGTTTTTATTAACCCTTTGGTGAGCTTTTTTTGAAATGCGTTTGAGCGTTTTTTGAGCTTTTTTCGAGCCGTTTTTGAACCTTTTTTGAGACTTTTTTGAACTTCATTATCGACCTTTTGTTGATCTCTTTTTTCAAACATGTTTGAGCATTTTTTGAGCCGTTTTTGAGCAGTTTTGTCTACCTTTTGTTGAGCATTTCTTGAAACTGTCTTTGAGCTTTTTTCAAACTGTTTTTGAGCTTTTTTTTTAGCCTTGTTTGAGCTTTTTTATTTTGTCTGCCTTTTGTTCAGCATTTTTTCAGCCTGTCTTTGAGCTTTTTTCAAACTGTTTTTGAGCTTTTTTATGGACCTTTGGTAATTTGAGCCTTTTTTTAAACATGTCTGAGCGTTTTTTGAGCTTTTTCTGAACCGTTTTTGAGCTTTTTTATCGACCTTTAGGTGATCTCTTCTTTCAAACGTTTTTTGAGCTTTTTGAGAGCATTCTTTGACCTTTTTTATAAGCCTTTTGTTGAGCTGTTTTTTTCAAATATGCTTAAGCTTTTTTTGACCCTTTCTTTGAGCAGTTTTTGAGCTCTTTTTTCAAACATGTTTGAGCTTTTTTTGAGCTTTTTTGTCTACATTTTGTTGCGCATTTCTTCAAACTGTCTTTGAGATTTTTTCAAACGGCTTTTGAGCTTTTTTTTGAGCCCTGTTTGAGCTTTTATATGGGCTTTTTGTTGAGCTCTTTTTTCAAATATGCTTGAAATTTTTTTGAGCCGTTTTTGAGCTTTTTTGAGACTTTTTTGAGCTTTTTCATCGACTTTTTGTTGAGCTCTTTTTCAAACGTGTTGCAGCTTTTTTGAGCTTTTTTGAGCCTTGTTTGAGCTTTTTATGGACCTTTTGTTGAGCTTTTTTTGAAACATGTTTGAGCGTTTCTTGAGCTTCTGTCGAGCCGTTTTTGAGCTTTTCTTCAGACTTTTTCGAACTTTATAATCGAACTTTTTTTGAGCTCTTTTTTAAACATGTTTGAGCTTTTTTTGAGCCATTTGTGAGCTTTTTTGTCTATCTTTTTTTGAGCATTTCTTCAAACTGTTTTTGAGCTCTTTTTGAGCCTTGTTTGAGCTTTTAATGGATCTTTTGTTGACCTTTTTCTGAAACATGTTTGAGCGTTTTTTTAACATTTTTTGAGCCGTTTTTCACTTTTTTTGGAGGTTTTTTAGGCTTTTTTATCGGCCTTTTGTTGAGCTCTTTTCTCCAGCATTGTTTAAAAATATTTTGTATTACTTAATTAACTACATATTTGCATTTACTAAACTTATTTTTGTTAATTATTGTATCGCTCAAATGTACCCTATGATTTATAAATTCTCATTTATCACTCATTATCACTCTCATAAAACTCTCCACTATTTACTTGCTCATTAATATGTCTCCTATGTATAAACTTTGTAATAAATTGTGTAACGCTGCTCGGTCACTTGGATTTCGACCAGCAAGGAGCTAAGTATTCGATCAATTCTTCGAAATAAACCGATCATTTGTTCATCTTTCTCTGGTCGTTTTTTTCTTTTTAATCACCTTTCCCCTCGCTGTTTCAAGTGCTGGTCCTTCATCTATATTCTTAGACATTTTTCTGATCTTTCGAGCCGGATTATAAATCGTGTTGCAGTCATCGTTGGATCGGTTTATCAATTTATCATCGAATCATCTCTATTGGATTATTGTGGGTTGTGCATGGTCGCATGGTGGCATGGTTTAATCGTTTCATCGAGCAATTTAATCGGACGGTAAACTTACGGAACTTTGGTGGCGAGATTGCAGACAGTTTCAGAAAATATCACGTGGAATAAACAGTAAACTCCTAAAACTGTATGTATTAAGTGATTAGTGATTTGCACGTTTTAATTAATTTACGTATGCTCATATAAATTCATTCATTATATTACATTTATTAAGATTATTAAAAAAGAAAGTGACTAATTATAAGAAAAGTGAAACCCAGGCTACCATAAACATAGTGCATGCATATACTACATACTCATATTTAGAACGGTTGCTCACATCGGTGCCTCGTGAATTAAAATAATTTAGGCTAATTGACTAACGTTTATATGACGTCCAAAATCAATCTTTCGATTATACGTTCGACTCGTGGTAACCTTAAAGGTTCGCTAACTAGAATAGCCACCTTCACAGAAAAGATTACGGAAATGGTCAATGTAGAATCTCTAGAAGTGAGGGTAGAAAAGTTAGATGAGCTGTGGGTAAAATCTAATACGTCTCAATTATGAGCAGGCTACCAAGTGCTACCTCGCCGTTTGCAGAATTACTCTTAAGACATAAATTCATATTCACAATAATAATAATTAATTCTTTAAATTCAATATTACATTATCTTTATACTTAACTAAAACGATCGTGCGTAAACATCCTGCCCGCCTTGAAGTATCGATAGTGTCGAGAAGATACTTTAACCGTCAATAGGGAGAGGCGCCAGCTTATGAATAGCTCGACGCAGAATCCCATTTTTTGTTTTGAGGTCAACTACACGAATTTTGCCATCGCGTGATACCACTGTATGGATGATTTTGCCCACTAGCCATTGTTGAGGGGCGGTGTTGTCCTCCGAAATTAATGCCAGCGTACCGATCTTCACGCTGTCGGATGATGACTTCCATTTTGATCTACTTTGAAGATTCAAAAGATACTCTTTAGACCACCGCGTCCAGAAATGTTGCTTTATCTGCGTTAATCGCCGCCACCTCTTCAAGCAGGGAACATTCTCATCTTCAATCAATGGCTGTGGTAGTGCAGTGATCGGAGCGCCAAAAAAAAAAATGTCCCGGTGTTAATACTGGTTCATCACTCGGGTCACTGGACATCACACATATTGGCCGCGAGTTCAAGATGGCTTCTATGTCTGCGACTACCGTAGACAGATCTTCAAAAGTTAAGCTGGCCTGGCCCATCGTCCAAAGTAAATGCGATTTCGCCGACTTGACAGCGGCCTCCCACAGTCCCCCGAAATGAGGTGCTCGAGGAGGAATGTGGTGAAACTGGATGTGTTCAGCCGTACAACCAGTTCGCGGTCTCGTTTTGAGTTTGCTGTTGCAAAAACTGCTCCCGGAACCCTCTCAGCTCATTGCGGGCTCCAACATAATTCGTCCCGTTGTCGCAGAAAAGCTCTCGACATAGTCCTCGTCGAGCAACAAACCTGTTCAACGCCACGATAAAACCCTGACTGGACAGATCGGAAACGACTTCTAAATGGACAGCCTTCACAACGAAGCACACAAACACTGCCACATAGGCCTTCCAGATGCGTTGTCCGCGACGTTTAAGCGTAATGTAGAAAGGCCCACAGAAGTCTACCCCAGTCTTCAAAAATGGTCTCGCCGGTTGAACTCTATCTGGTGGCAGGTTTGCCATTATTTGCGTAAGCAGCTTGGGCCGATACTTAAAACAATGAACGCATCTGTCAACGACCTTCTTTGCCAGCTTCCTGACGTCAATCACCCAAAAGCGCTGGCGTATAACGCCAACTAGTGCCTGAGGTCCTGCATGGTAATTCTTCCTGTGTAAATAGAGCACAAGATTAAATATGAAAGGATGGGATTTTGGGAGAAGGATGGGACATTTAGCGGGATAAGGGATGTCTGCATTCTGCAAACGCCCACCAACTCGTAGGAGTTTTAAAGAAGAATCGTCTAAGAAAGGATTCAAGTTTTTGACGAAACTCTTTGGGCTAATCATGTGTTGAGTTTCCAGTTGAGTGATTTCTTCTTCAAAGTTTTCCCGTTGACTATGCCACAGAATCCGCAGTAACGCTTCGTCCAACTCCTCTACGGTGAGTAAAATACTTCGTTCAGGCTGCTTGGGTACAAACGTATTCAGCCCTACTTCCTCCATCGATGCATTTTGAACCGTTCTTGACCGTTTGAGTCGGTTTATAAATTTGACGACACACCCAAAGATTCTACAAGTTTTTTGGAATCTACTGAAACGGCAGTATTCGTCCGAGAAATCCCTTGCAACCTTGGTAGTCAGTAAAACTGTATTTCTTCAAACTGTCTTTGAGATTTTTTCAAACGGTTTTTGAGCTTTTTTTTGAGCCTTGTTTGAGCTTTTATATGGGCCTTTTGTTGAGCTCTTTTTTCAAATATGTTTGAGATTTTTTTGAGCCTTTTTTGAGCTTTTTTGAGACTTTTTTGAGCTTTTTTATCGACCTTTTGTTGAGCTCTTTTTCAAACGTGTTGCAGTTTTTTTGAGCTTTTTTGAGCCTTGTTTGAGCTTTTTTATGGATCTTTTGTTGAGCTTTTTGTAAAACGTGTTTGAGCGTTTTTTGTGCTTTTCTCCAGCTGTTTTTGAGCTTTTTTTGAGACTTTTTTGAACTTTATTATCGACCTTTTGCTGAACTCTTTTTTCAAACATGTTTGAGCTTTTTTTGAGCCGTTTTTTGAGCTTTTTCGTCTACCTTTTTTTGAGCATTTCTTCAAACTGTCTTTCAGTTTTTTCAAAGTGTTTTTGAGCTCTTTTTGAGCCTTGTTTGAGCTTTTTATGGACCTTTTGTTGAGCTTTTTCAGAAACATGTTTGAGCGTTTTTGAGCTTTTTTTGAGCTTTTTTTGATCCTTTTTTGACATTTTTTATCGAATTTTTGAAGAGCTCTTTTTTCAAATATGTTTGAGCTTTTTTGAACCGTTTTTGGGCTTTTTCGTCTACCTTTTTTTGAGCATTTCTTCAAACTGTCTTTCAGTTTTTTCAAACTGTTTTTGAGCACTTTTTGAGCCTTGTTTGAGCTTTTTATGGACCTTTTGTTGAGCTTTTTCAGAAACATGTTTAAGCGTTTTTGAGCTTTTTTTGAGCTTTTTTTGATCCTTTTTTGACATTTTTTATCAAGTTTTTGAAGAGCTCTTTTTTCAAATATGTTTGAGCTTTTTTTGAACCGTTTTTGAGCTTTTTGGTCAACCTTTTGTTGAGCATTTCTTCAAACTGTCTTTGAGATTTTTTCAAACGGTTTTTGAGCTTTCTTTTGAGCCTTGTTTGAGCTTTTATATGAGGCTTTTGTTGGGCTCTTTTTTCAAATATGTTTGAGATTTTTTTGTGCCGTTTTTGAGCTTTTTTTTAGACTTTTTTGAGCTTTTTTATCGACCTTTTGTTGAGCTCTTTTTCAAAGGTGTTGCAGCTTTTTCGAGCTTTTTTGAGCCTTGTTTGAGATTTTTTATGGATCTTTTGTTGAGCTTTTTGTAAAACGTGTTTGAGCGTTTTTTGTGCTTTTCTCGAGCCGTTTTTGAGCTTTTTTAAAGACTTTTTTGAACTTTATTATCGACGTTTTGTTGAGCTCTTTTTTCAAACATGTTTGAGCTTTTTTTGAAACGTTTTCTGAGCTTTTTTGTCTACCTTTTGTTGAGCATTCCTTCAAACTGTCTTTGAGCTTTTTTAAACTGTTTTTGAGCTTTTTTCGAGCCTTGTTTGATCTTTTTTATGGACCTTTTATTGACCTTTTTTTGGAACATGTTTGGGCGTTTTTTGAGCCTTATTTGACTTTTTTTAAAGGCTTTTTTGAGCTTTTTTGTCAACCTTCTGTTGAAAATTTCTCCAAACTGTCTTTTAGCTTTTTTCAAACTGGTTTTGAGCTTTTTTGAGCCTTGTTTGAGCTTTTTATGGACCCCTTGTTGGGATTTTTTTGAAACATTTTTGAGTGTTTTGTGACCTTTTTTTGGGCCATTTTTGAGCTTTTTTTGAGGCTTCTTTGAGGCTTTTTTCAGCTTTTTTATCGGCCCTTTGTTGAGCTCTCTTTTGAAAAATGTTTGGGCTTTTTTGAGCTTTTTTTGAGCTTTTTTATCGACATTTCGTAGAGCTCTTTTTTCAAACATGTATGAGCTTTTTTCGAGCCGTTATTAAGCTTGTTTGGCTAATTTTAGTTGAGCATTTCTTCAAAGTGTCTTTAAGCTTTTTCAAACTGTATTTGAACTTTTTTTGAGCCTTGTTTAAGCGTTTTTATTAACCCTTTGGTGAGCTTTTTTTGAAATGCGTTTGAGCGTTTTTTGAGCTTTTTTCGAGCCGTTTTTGAACCTTTTTTGAGACTTTTTTGAACTTCATTATCGACCTTTTGTTGATCTCTTTTTTCAAACATGTTTGAGCATTTTTTGAGCCGTTTTTGAGCAGTTTTGTCTACCTTTTGTTGAGCATTTCTTGAAACTGTCTTTGAGCTTTTTTCAAACTGTTTTTGAGCTTTTTTTTTAGCCTTGTTTGAGCTTTTTTATTTTGTCTGCCTTTTGTTCAGCATTTTTTCAGCCTGTCTTTGAGCTTTTTTCAAACTGTTTTTGAGCTTTTTTATGGACCTTTTGTAATTTGAGCCTTTTTTTAAACATGTCTGAGCGTTTTTTGAGCTTTTTTTTGAACCGTTTTTGAGCTTTTTTATCGACCTTTAGGTGATCTCTTCTTTCAAACGTTTTTTGAGCTTTTTGAGACCATTCTTTGACCTTTTTTATAAGCCTTTTGTTGAGCTGTTTTTTTCAAATATGCTTAAGCTTTTTTTGACCCTTTCTTTGAGCAGTTTTTGAGCTCTTTTTTCAAACATGTTTGAGCTTTTTTTGAGCTTTTTTGTCTACATTTTGTTGCGCATTTCTTCAAACTGTCTTCGAGATTTTTTCAAACGGCTTTTGAGCTTTTTTTTGAGCCCTGTTTGAGCTTTTATATGGGCCTTTTGTTGAGCTCTTTTTTCAAATATGCTTGAGATTTTTTTGAGCCGTTTTTGAGCTTTTTTGAGACTTTTTTGAGCTTTTTCATCGACTTTTTGTTGAGCTCTTTTTCAAACGTGTTGCAGCTTTTTTGAGCTTTTTTGAGCCTTGTTTGAGCTTTTTATGGACCTTTTGTTGAGCTTTTTTTGAAACATGTTTGAGCGTTTCTTGAGCTTCTGTCGAGCCGTTTTTGAGCTTTTCTTCAGACTTTTTCGAACTTTATAATCGAACTTTTTTTGAGCTCTTTTTTAAACATGTTTGAGCTTTTTTTGAGCCATTTGTGAGCTTTTTTGTCTATCTTTTTTTGAGCATTTCTTCAAACTGTTTTTGAGCTCTTTTTGAGCCTTGTTTGAGCTTTTTATGGATCTTTTGTTGACCTTTTTCTGAAACATGTTTGAGCGTTTTTTTAACATTTTTTGAGCCGTTTTTCACTTTTTTTGGAGGTTTTTTAGGCTTTTTTATCGGCCTTTTGTTGAGCTCTTTTCTCCAGCATTGTTTAAAAATATTTTGTATTACTTAATTAACTACATATTTGCATTTACTAAACTTATTTTTGTTAATTATTGTATCGCTCAAATGTACCCTATGATTTATAAATTCTCATTTATCACTCATTATCACTCTCATAAAACTCTCCACTATTTACTTGCTCATTAATATGTCTCCTATGTATAAACTTTGTAATAAATTGTGTAACGTTGCTCGGTCACTTGGATTTCGACCAGCAAGGAGCTAAGTATTCGATCAATTCTTCGAAATAAACCGATCATTTGTTCATCTTTCTCTGGTCGTTTTTTTCTTTTTAATCACCTTTCTCCTCGCTGTTTCAAGTGCTGGTCCTTCATCTATATTCTTAGACATTTTTCTGATCTTTCGAGCCGGATTATAAATCGTGTTGCAGTCATCGTTGGATCGGTTTATCAATTTATCATCGAATCATCTCTATTGGATTATTGTGGGTTGTGCATGGTCGCATGGTGGCATGGTTTAATCGTTTCATCGAGCAATTTAATCGGACGGTAAACTTACGGAACTTTGGTGGCGAGATTGCAGACAGTTTCAGAAAATATCACGTGGAATAAACAGTAAACTCCTAAAACTGTATGTATTTAGTGATTAGTGATTTGCACGTTTTTATTAATTTACGTATGCTCATATAAATTCATTCATTATATTACATTTATTAAGATTATTAAAAAAGAAAGTGACTAATTATAAGAAAAGTGAAACCCAGGCTACCATAAACATAGTGCATGCATATACTACATACTCATATTTAGAACGGTTGCTCACATCGGTGCCTCGTGAATTAAAATAATTTAGGCTAATTTACTAACGTTTATATGACGTCCAAAATCAATCTTTCGATTATACGTTCGACTCGTGGTAACCTTAAAGGTTCGCTTACTAGAATAGCCACCTTCACAGAAAAGATTACGGAAATGTTCAATGTAGAATCTCTAGAAGTGAGGGTAGAAAAGTTAGATGAGTTGTGGGTAAAATTTAATACGTCTCAATTATGAGCAGGCTACCAAGTGCTACCTCGCCGTTTGCAGAATTACTCTTAAGACATAAATTCATATTCACAATAATAATAATTAATTCTTTAAATTCAATATTACATTATCTTTATACTTAACTAAAACGATCGTGCGTAAACATCCTGCCCGCCTTGAAGTATCGATAGCGTCGAGAAGATACTTTAACCGTCAATAGGGAGAGGCGCCAGCTTATGAATAGCTCGACGCAGAACCCCATTTTTTGTTTTGAGGTCAACTTCACGAATTTTGCCATCGGGTGATACCACTGTATGGATGATTTTGCCCACTAGCCATTGTTGAGGGGCGGTGTTGTCCTCCGAAATTAATGCCAGCGTACCGATCTTCACGCTGTCGGATGATGACTTCCATTTTGATCTACTTTGAAGATTCAAAAGATACTCTTTAGACCACCGCGTCCAGAAATGTTGCTTTATCTGCGTTAATCGCCGACTTGACAGCGGCCTCCCACAGTCCCCCGAAATGAGGTGCTCGAGGAGGAATGTGGTGAAACTGGATGTGTTCAGCCGTACAACCAGTTCGCGGTCTCGTTTTGAGTTTGCTGTTGCAAAAACTGCTCCCGGAACCCTCTCAGCTCATTGCGGGCTCCAACATAATTCGTCCCGTTGTCGCAGAAAAGCTCTCGACATAGTCCTCGTCGAGCAACAAACCTGTTCAACGCCACGATAAAACCCTGACTGGACAGATCGGAAACGACTTCTAAATGGACAGCCTTCACAACGAAGCACACAAACACTGCCACATAGGCCTTCCAGATGCGTTGTCCGCGACGTTTAAGCGTAATGTAGAAAGGCCCACAGAAGTCTACCCCAGTCTTCAAAAATGGTCTCGCCGGTTGAACTCTATCTGGTGGCAGGTTTGCCATTATTTGCGTAAGCAGCTTGGGCCGATACTCAAAACAATGAACGCATCTGTCAACGACCTTCTTTGCCAGCTTCCTGACGTCAATCACCCAAAAGCGCTGGCGTGTAACGCCAACTAGTGCCTGAGGTCCTGCATGGTAATTCTTCCTGTGTAAATAGAGCACAAGATTAAATATGAAAGGATGGGATTTTGGGAGAAGGATGGGACATTTAGCGGGATAAGGGATGTCTGCATTCTGCAAACGCCCACCAACTCGTAGGAGTTTTAAAGAAGAATCGTCTAAGAAAGGATTCAAGTTTTTGACGAAACTCTTTGGGCTAATCATGTGTTGAGTTTCCAGTTGAGTGATTTCTTCTTCAAAGTTTTCCCGTTGACTATGCCACAGAATCCGCAGTAACGCTTCGTCCAACTCCTCTACGGTGAGTAAAATACTTCGTTCAGGCTGCTTGGGTACAAACGTATTCAGCCCTACTTCCTCCATCGATGCATTTTGAACCGTTCTTGACCGTTTGAGTCGGTTTATAAATTTGACGACACACCCAAAGATTCTACAAGTTTTTTGGAATCTACTGAAACGGCAGTATTCCTCCGAGAAATCCCTTGCAACCTTGGTAGTCAGTAAAACTGTATTGCCCTTACGTCTTCCAGGTGTATCTCTGTCAATTGCCGAAAAGTCCTTTTGCTCCGGCCATCTAGTATTTGGCCAAGAAATAAAATCTGGTCCATGAAACCAGATGCGAGTCCTCAATTCATCAGCATACGCTCCTCTAGATATGATATCCGCTGGGTTCTTTTTGCTACTCACATGTCTCCAATTTGCCGAAGGTAGATCGGTTTGAATCTTGGAGACCCTGTTTGCGATAAATACATCCCATGTCGAGGGATGTGCAGACAACCAACAAAGGACAATTTCAGAGTCCGTCCAGAGATGAATCTGATCAATCGGATATACCAAATGTGGAAGGATTTTCACTATTAACGCCACGAGCATTTCAGCCGCACATAACTCTAGCCGGGGTAGACTTTGAGTTTTTATTGGAGCGACTCTGGATTTTGCACTCAATAAGTAACAGGTAACGTTTTGCTTGTCATCCATACTTCGGACATAAACACAACATCCGTACGCTTTCAACGATGCATCCGCAAAGCCGTGAATTTCGATCGACTTAGCATTTGGCGTTAAGACGTACCTTGGGACTTTTACACTGTCTAACTCCTTAAGCCGACTGCGAAACAATTCCCATTCGCTAAAGATTCGAGCCTGCACCGACTCATCCCAATCTACCTTATTGACCCATAGATTTTGTAGTATTGTTTTTCCTTTGACAATCACAGGATTTATTAGCCCTAACGGGTCAAATAGGGTGGACAGCTCCGAAAGTACAAGACGTTTGGTGATTTTCTTCGACAAACCGATGTCTGGCATTACATACTGCAGCTGATCGGCAGAAGGATTCCATTTGATACCTAGCGTTTTTATAATATCCGAGTCGTTTATTCGCAGTGGAATCTCTTTCCCTGCATCAGGAATTCGTTCCTCGTTCATAGACTCGTCATTGGTCCACCACTTTCGCAGCTCGAATCCGGCACTCTCCAGAATAATTTTGACTTCCTCATAAATTCGGCTGACCTCGTCCGAAGAATCTCCCCCGCTAATGAGATCGTCCATGTTGAAGTCTTCACCTAATACCTTTGCCCCCAATGGAAGTTTATCCACATTGTCATCTGCTAACTTTTTTAAACAGCGCGTTGCTTGGTAGGGCGCCGGTGTAGTCCCATAGGTCACGGTGTTTTGTTGAGCTCTTTTTCAAAGGTGTTGCAGCTTTTTCGAGCTTTTTTGAGCCTTGTTTGAGATTTTTTATGGATCTTTTGTTGAGCTTTTTTAAAACGTGTTTGAGCGTTTTTTGTGCTTTTGTCGAGCCGTTTTTGAGCTTTTTTTGAGACTTTTTTGAACTTTATTATCGACGTTTTGTTGAGCTCTTTTTTCAAACATGTTTGAGCTTTTTTTGAAACGTTTTCTGAGCTTTTTTTCTACCTTTTGTTGAGCATTCCTTCAAACTGTCTTTGAGCTTTTTTAAACTGTTTTTGAGCTTTTTTCGAGCCTTGTTTGAGCTTTTTTATGGACCTTTTATTGACCTTTTTTTGGAACATGTTTGGGCGTTTTTTGAGCCTTATTTGACTTTTTTAAAAGGCTTTTTTGAGCTTTTTTGTCAACCTTCTGTTGAAAATTTCTCCAAACTGTCTTTTAGCTTTTTTCAAACTGGTTTTGAGCTTTTTTGAGCCTTGTTTGAGCTTTTTATGGACCCCTTGTTGGGATTTTTTTGAAACATTTTTGAGTGTTTTGTGACCTTTTTTGGGCCATTTTTGAGCTAGCTTTTTTTGAGGCTTCTTTGAGGCTTTTTTCAGCTTTTTTATCGGCCCTTTGTTGAGCTCTCTTTTGAAAAATGTTTGGGCTTTTTTGAGCTTTTTTTGAGCCGTTTTTGAGCTTTTTTATCGACATTTCGTAGAGCTCTTTTTTCAAACATGTATGAGCTTTTTTCGAGCCGTTATTAAGCTTGTTTGGCTAATTTTAGTTGAGCATTTCTTCAAAGTGTCTTTGAGCTTTTTTCAAACTGTATTTGAACTTTTTTTGAGCCTTGTTTGAGTCACCAAAGGGTTAGGTGAGCTTTTTTTGAAATGCGTTTGAGCGTTTTTTGAGCTTTTTTCGAGCCGTTTTTGAACCTTTTTTGAGACTTTTTTGAACTTCATTATCGACCTTTTGTTGATCTCTTTTTTCAAACATGTTTGAGCATTTTTTGAGCCGTTTTTGAGCAGTTTTGTCTACCTTTTGTTGAGCATTTCTTGAAACTGTCTTTGAGCTTTTTTCAAACTGTTTTTGAGCTTTTTTTTAGCCTTGTTTGAGCTTTTTTATTTTGTCTGCCTTTTGTTCAGCATTTTTTCAGCCTGTCTTTGAGCTTTTTTATGGACCTTTTGTAATTTGAGCTTTTTTTTAAACATGTCTGAGCGTTTTTTGAGCTTTTTTTGAAGCGTTTTTGAGCTTTTTTATCGACCTTTAGGTGATCTCTTCTTTCAAACGTTTTTTGAGCTTTTTGAGAGCATTCTTTGACCTTTTTTATAAGCCTTTTGTTGAGCTGTTTTTTTCAAATATGCTTAAGCTTTTTTTGACCCTTTCTTTGAGCAGTTTTTGAGCTCTTTTTTCAAACATGTTTGAGCTTTTTTGAGCTTTTTTGTCTACATTTTGTTGCGCATTTCTTCAAACTGTCTTTGAGATTTTTTCAAACGACTTTTGAGCTTTTTTTTGAGCCCTGTTTTTGAGCTTTTATATGGGCCTTTTGTTGAGCTCTTTTTTCAAATATGCTTGAGATTTTTTTGAGCCGTTTTTGAGCTTTTTTGAGACTTTTTTGAGCTTTTTCATCGACTTTTTGTTGAGCTCTTTTTCAAACATGTTGCAGCTTTTTTGAGCTTTTTTGAGCCTTGTTTGAGCTTTTTATGGACCTTTTGTTGAGCTTTTTTTGAAACATGTTTGAGCGTTTCTTGAGCTTCTGTTGAGCAGTTTTTGAGCTTTTCTTCAGACTTTTTCGAACTTTATAATCGAACTTTTTTTGAGCTCTTTTTTTAAACATGTTTGAGCTTTTTTTGAGCCATTTGTGAGCTTTTTTGTCTATCTTTTTTTGAGCATTTCTTCAAACTGTTTTTGAGCTCTTTTTGAGCCTTGTTTGTGCTTTTTATGGATCTTTTGTTGACCTTTTTCTGAAACATGTTTGAGCGTTTTTTTAAAATTTTTTGAGCCGTTTTTCACTTTTTTTGGAGGTTTTTTAGGCTTTTTTATCGGCCTTTTGTTGAGCTCTTTTCTCCAGCATTGTTTAAAAATATTTTGTATTACTTAATTAACTACATATTTGCATTTACTAAACTTATTTTTGTTAATTATTGTATCGCTCAAATGTACCCTATGATTTATAAATTCTCATTTATCACTCATTATCACTCTCATAAAACTCTCCACTATTTACTTGCTCATTAATATGTCTCCTATGTATAAACTTTGTAATAAATTGTGTAACGTTGCTCGGTCACTTGGATTTCGACCAGCAAGGAGCTAAGTATTCGATCAATTCTTCGAAATAAACCGATCATTTGTTCATCTTTCTCTGGTCGTTTTTTTCTTTTTAATCACCTTTCTCCTCGCTGTTTCAAGTGCTGGTCCTTCATCTATATTCTTAGACATTTTTCTGATCTTTCGAGCCGGATTATAAATCGTGTTGCAGTCATCGTTGGATCGGTTTATCAATTTATCATCGAATCATCTCTATTGGATTATTGTGGGTTGTGCATGGTCGCATGGTGGCATGGTTTAATCGTTTCATCGAGCAATTTAATCGGACGGTAAACTTACGGAACTTTGGTGGCGAGATTGCAGACAGTTTCAGAAAATATCACGTGGAATAAACAGTAAACTCCTAAAACTGTATGTATTTAGTGATTAGTGATTTGCACGTTTTTATTAATTTACGTATGCTCATATAAATTCATTCATTATATTACATTTATTAAGATTATTAAAAAAGAAAGTGACTAATTATAAGAAAAGTGAAACCCAGGCTACCATAAACATAGTGCATGCATATACTACATACTCATATTTAGAACGGTTGCTCACATCGGTGCCTCGTGAATTAAAATAATTTAGGCTAATTTACTAACGTTTATATGACGTCCAAAATCAATCTTTCGATTATACGTTCGACTCGTGGTAACCTTAAAGGTTCGCTAACTAGAATAGCCACCTTCACAGAAAAGATTACGGAAATGTTCAATGTAGAATCTCTAGAAGTGAGGGTAGAAAAGTTAGATGAGTTGTGGGTAAAATTTAATACGTCTCAATCATGAGCAGTACCAAGTGCTACCTCGCCGTTTGCAGAATTACTCTTAAGACATAAATTCATATTCACAATAATAATAATTAATTCTTTAAATTCAATATTACATTATCTTTATACTTAACTAAAACGATCGTGCGTAAACATCCTGCCCGCCTTGAAGTATCGATAGCGTCGAGAAGATACTTTAACCGTCAATAGGGAGAGGCGCCAGCTTATGAATAGCTCGACGCAGAACCCCATTTTTTGTTTTGAGGTCAACTTCACGAATTTTGCCATCGGGTGATACCACTGTATGGATGATTTTGCCCACTAGCCATTGTTGAGGGGCGGTGTTGTCCTCCGAAATTAATGCCAGCGTACCGATCTTCACGCTGTCGGATGATGACTTCCATTTTGATCTACTTTGAAGATTCAAAAGATACTCTTTAGACCACCGCGTCCAGAAATGTTGCTTTATCTGCGTTAATCGCCGCCACCTCTTCAAGCAGGGAACATTCTCATCTTCAATCAATGGCTCTGGTAGTGCAGTGATCGGAGCGCCAACTAAAAATGTCCCGGTGTTAATACTGGTTCATCACTCGGGTCACTGGACATCACACATATTGGCCGCGAGTTCAAGATGGCTTCTATGTCTGCGACTACCGTAGACAGATCTTCAAAAGTTAAGCTGGCCTGGCCCATCGTCCAAAGTAAATGCGATTTCGCCGACTTGACAGCGGCCTCCCACAGTCCCCCGAAATGAGGTGCTCGAGGAGGAATGTGGTGAAACTGGATGTGTTCAGCCGTACAACCAGTTCGCGGTCTCGTTTTGAGTTTGCTGTTGCAAAAACTGCTCCCGGAACCCTCTCAGCTCATTGCGGGCTCCAACATAATTCGTCCCGTTGTCGCAGAAAAGCTCTCGACATAGTCCTCGTCGAGCAACAAACCTCTTCAACGCCACGATAAAACCCTGACTGGACAGATCGGAAACGACTTCTAAATGGACAGCCTTCACAACGAAGCACACAAACACTGCCACATAGGCCTTCCAGATGCGTTGTCCGCGACGTTTAAGCGTAATGTAGAAAGGCCCACAGAAGTCTACCCCAGTCTTCAAAAATGGTCTCGCCGGTTGAACTCTATCTGGTGGCAGGTTTGCCATTATTTGCGTAAGCAGCTTGGGCCGATACTCAAAACAATGAACGCATCTGTCAACGACCTTCTTTGCCAGCTTCCTGACGTCAATCACCCAAAAGCGCTGGCGTATAACGCCAACTAGTGCCTGAGGTCCTGCATGGTAATTCTTCCTGTGTAAATAGAGCACAAGATTAAATATGAAAGGATGGGATTTTGGGAGAAGGATGGGACATTTAGCGGGATAAGGGATGTCTGCATTCTGCAAACGCCCACCAACTCGTAGGAGTTTTAAAGAAGAATCGTCTAAGAAAGGATTCAAGTTTTTGACGAAACTCTTTGGGCTAATCATGTGTTGAGTTTCCAGTTGAGTGATTTCTTCTTCAAAGTTTTCCCGTTGACTATGCCACAGAATCCGCAGTAACGCTTCGTCCAACTCCTCTACGGTGAGTAAAATACTTCGTTCAGGCTGCTTGGGTACAAACGTATTCAGCCCTACTTCCTCCATCGATGCATTTTGAACCGTTCTTGACCGTTTGAGTCGGTTTATAAATTTGACGACACACCCAAAGATTCTACAAGTTTTTTGGAATCTACTGAAACGGCAGTATTCCTCCGAGAAATCCCTTGCAACCTTGGTAGTCAGTAAAACTGTATTGCCCTTACGTCTTCCAGGTGTATCTCTGTCAATTGCCGAAAAGTCCTTTTGCTCCGGCCATCTAGTATTTGGCCAAGAAATAAAATCTGGTCCATGAAACCAGATGCTAGTCCTCAATTCATCAGCATACGCTCCTCTAGATATGATATCCGCTGGGTTCTTTTTGCTACTCACATGTCTCCAATTTGCCGAAGGTAGATCGGTTTGAATCTTGGAGACCCTGTTTGCGATAAATACATCCCATGTCGAGGGATGTGCAGACAACCAACAAAGGACAATTTCAGAGTCCGTCCAGAGATGAATCTGATCAATCGGATATACCAAATGTGGAAGGATTTTCACTATTAACGCCACGAGCATTTCAGCCGCACATAACTCTAGCCGGGGTAGACTTTGAGTTTTTATTGGAGCGACTCTGGATTTTGCACTCCATTAGTAACAGGTAACGTTTTGCTTGTCATCCATACTTCGGACATAAACACAACATCCGTACGCTTTCAACGATGCATCCGCAAAGCCGTGAATTTCGATCGACTTAGCATTTGGCGTTAAGACGTACCTTGGGACTTTTACACTGTCTAACTCCTTAAGCCGACTGCGAAACAATTCCCATTCGCTAAAGATTCGAGCCTGCACCGACTCATCCCAATCTACCTTATTGACCCATAGATTTTGTAGTATTGTTTTTCCTTTGACAATCACAGGATTTATTAGCCCTAACGGGTCAAATAGGGTGGACAGCTCCGAAAGTACAAGACGTTTGGTGATTTTCTTCGACAAACCGATGTCTGGCATTACATACTGCAGCTGATCGGCAGAAGGATTCCATTTGATACCTAGCGTTTTTATAATATCCGAGTCGTTTATTCGCAGTGGAATCTCTTTCCCTGCATCAGGAATTCGTTCCTCGTTCATAGACTCGTCATTGGTCCACCACTTTCGCAGCTCGAATCCGGCACTCTCCAGAATAATTTTGACTTCCTCATAAATTCGGCTGACCTCGTCCGAAGAATCTCCTCCGCTAATGAGATCGTCCATGTAGAAGTCTTCACCTAACACCTTTGCCCCCAATGGAAGTTTATCCACATTGTCATCTGCAAACTTTTTTAAACAGCGCGTTGCTTGGTAGGGCGCCGGTGTAGTCCCGTAGGTCACGGTGTTCAACTGGTACACCTTCAACTTTTCCCACGAATTACGTCTCCACAATACGCATTGGTACTTACGATCCTTATGATCAATTAGTATCTGTCGATACTAAAGCCACGAAACCACAATACAATTGAAAACAATGTATCTTGTATTACGGGGCCCTTCAACAAAACCTCATTAAGTGAAATACCCGAAGAAGTCCTGGCGCTACAGTCAAAAACTACTCTCAACTTTGTGGTAGATGAATCCGGTCGCAGAACACATTGATGAGGACAAAAATATTTCATTTCCCGCACTTTCTCGTCCGGGACCTCCTGCATATGACCCAAAACCTCATACTCCTTCATGAATTTGCAGTACTGCTCCTTCACCTCCGCGTTACGCGCCAGTTTCCTCTGAAGCGCGTAGGACCTTTTCCTCGCTATTTCAAATGAGTCTCCCAACGCTTCGATGTTCTCCTTAAATGGCAGCCTTACAACGAACCTACCCTCTTCGTCACGTGCAACAGTTTTCACAAAGTGTTCCTCACAGCGGGCTTCTTCAGCGCTCAAAACCATTGGGTTGGAATCGATGCTCTCTATCTTCCAAAACTGTTCAACAATGTCATTTAAACGGATGTCTTCTACCGAATCCTGACCACTAACTAAGCAGACCGCAGCATTTGGAACCAACGAAAGATCGTATCCCCCGGATACTACCCAGCCGAATACAGTCTTTTGCAAAGTGGGTTGTCCTTCCATTTTAATTTGCCCAACCGACAACAATTCGAAAAAGCATTCTGCTCCTATCAGCATATCAATCTTTGACGCATGGTTGAAATTGGGATCTGCTAAAACGATGTTCCTGGGAATATCCCAACCGCCAATATCAAACGATCTATTGGGTTGGAGATCGGTGATGGTTTTAATTATCAGCAACCCTAATTCAGTCTTGAACTCTGAAATCCTCGATTTACACATCGCTTGCGTCCTGTGGCGGATTTTAGATACTTCCCTGCCAATGCCACTGACTTCCATATCAACCTTGACCTTACTCAACCTGAGTCTTTGAGCCATATGTTCTGTAATAAAATTCAACTGAGAAGCAGAATCGAGAAGAGCACGAACTGGGTGATAGAAACCAGCGCTATCCCTGACCTCAATTAATGCCGTTGCTAAGACAACCTGATTTTCTAGTCGCCCAAGCAATGTGGACTGCCGTAGAGTGTTACTAGAGGCTTCATTGCTGTTTGCCTGTGGGGAAAACCTATGTAACAGCTGATGATGCGAAAGGGAACAAATACTGCATCTGGATCTTGAGCATCGCCTTACTGAATGGCCCTTCTCCAAACAATTAATGCACAGCGCTAACTTCTTAGTTTCTTGAAACCGATCTCCTACCGTTAAGTTTTCAAACTTAGAACAATCTTCTATGCAATGGCCATCTACTTCACAAAAAGGGCATCGCACCCTTTGTGCAGCTAATGTGGTGGGTCGAGCTTCTCCGTCTCCATTACGAGGTCTAAAACGACTTTCCTTACGTGGATTCGAAATACGAAACGAGTTAAGTGAGTTGTGAGCTTTAGATTCTTTCGCCTCTAAGTTCTTGCATCGACGATCCAGAACTTTAGTAAATTCCTCCCACGACGGTAACTGATTATAGTCCATAGCATCTTGCCACTTTGATTGTGTCTCCGTATCTACTCTATCGAGTGCGAACGATATGAGAATGTCATGCGTGATGTCTTCATAATTTCCTATTGATAGCATGGCTGCTAAATGGGTGTTAAAACTATCTTCTAAATTCCTCAATGAGAACGACGTAGCTCTGGATACCTTGGGTACCTCCAACAATGAGTTAATATGCTCTTGAAAAATGAGACATTTGTTGTCAAACCGATCTGCCAATCGCTCTAACGCCTTCCTATAGTTTGTGCCTATCATATCGAATTCCTTTACAGCTCCTAGTGCAGCTCCTGTCATCCTTATCGACTAAATTTTTGAACAATCCCATAAAGTTTGGATATTCGGAAAACTTCCCGGAGAAAGTCGGCAATTTTATCTGCTCTAGCTTTGACCGCGATATAGGCAGTTGATGAACTAAAGTGGTATTAAAGCTTTCTGAAGCGCCCAATTTTGTTTTGAATGCTTCTAAAAGAGTCATTATCTTCGCCTTCGACTCAACGTACAAGTCTTCGACTTCCGTTCGAGCCTTACCGTTAGCATCCCTTTCGCCCTTTACATTCAGTCGGTCTATGGACCCCTGCACATTCAAGACTTGCTTAAAATACGACTCGAGGATTCCCAATCTGCATTCTAACTCAGCAGCCGATAGCGATTCACCCTTTGCCGTAATTTGTATTTTCATGCGACTGAGGCTACCTTTGGTTGACGCTCGCAGTGCTTTAAGCTGCACCAACGATTTTTCATTATCACCTTCCATTTCTACCTCATCAGGCATTCTGCTAAACAGAGGGGAACTAAGCACAACAAATGTCAACAAAAGTTGGGTTTTATGTGGTTTATTTTGATTCCACGGAGTGTAGAAGTGGTGGAATGAAGAGAATTGTTTTCACACGGCAGGTGGAATGCAGTAGCAATATGAGACAATTCGGCAACAAGTGTCCAAGCAACAATAATGGAATTGAAATGTCTCAACAACAACTATATGTATATCCTGCTACAATCCTATCCGGCAACAATTCTATTCCGCAACAATTTTTACCGCAACAATGCTCTTCGACAACAATTATTATTCAGCAACAATTTTTTCGCAGCAACTCTATTCAACAACAACCTCTCAACTCCCTTGTTTGCCAAGGAGACGTCAACAAGGTTTCGGACTAGTCAGCAACAGATTTAAACTAGTTTGAATACCTTCTCCTTGCAACAAACTACCAGCAACAGCAACACACTTGATATGTGGGGCAATAAAAATAACCGGCAACAATATTTCTCAGCAACAAATGATCACTCAACAAGGTTTATATTCGTGAAACGAAAGGTTTGACTTACTTGCATCCAAGGGGAAACAAAGCCTTAGCTACAATGTTGTTCCGATTGGCATGCCTCGCGGGCCACAGCACAGCACTAGGTATGAAAGCTTTTTCGTCGACTTTACCTTGCCCTTGAAGAGGTGAATGCAGCGTCGATGTCGGGACTTATATGTGTGGGTATCTTCCGATGGATTTTGTGGTGACGTAGACGTCTCAGCCGATGATGAAGCTTTTGTACCACGATGTTTATGAGGTCGAAGTACACTCTCAGCGCTCACCGATCTGCAATCCGCAGACACTTGAATAACGAACAAAATTTATAATTTTACCACAAATCTCCAAAATCGATGCTTCGTCTGCGATGATTCCTTTGGATGTCTTCACAGCAATTCTCTCGAAGAATTTGCTATTTTTTCTTTGTATGGGGAATAATCCAATTGGGTTTATTCCCGGGTTTCGGCACCAAAATGTTTCCTGAGCGTTTTCAGGAATTTACAAAATTAAAGTTTTGATAAAAAGACTTTTTCACTTTTTTAACAACTATTTTTTAATGAAAGAGTTTTACTTTTAAATTTACATACAAGTATGCAGGCAGTTTGAGAGTTGAAATTCGAATCTCGAGTTAAACTTATGATAGGGCGTTAAATAGCTACTCGGTCACCTGCAGAGAGGATTTATTGGAAGGAGATACCAAGTACTACCTCGCCGTTTGCAGAATTACTCTTAAGACATAAATTCATATTCACAATAATAATAATTAATTCTTTAAATTCAATATTACATTATCTTTTTACTTAACTAAAACGATCGTGCGTAAACAAGAGGTCTCAATTCTCTAAACGCATTCGAGCGAGATCCATGGATGATTTACACTTTATTAAGCAAAGTGGACCCGGAAACTCGACAGGCTTGGTCTTCTCATACTGTAGACACAGAATACACAACAATCAACCAGTTCCTGACCTTCTTAGAACGTCGTTGTGAGGCTCTTGAATCTTCTAGAGGCAGTATTCGTGAATCGGTCCGAGGGAAATCAACAGCTGTTAGAAGTATGCATACATCATCAATAGATCAGTGCCCAAAATGCAATGTATCTTGATAGACTCTGGATCGCAGGTCTCTTTCATTACTGAATCATGCGTTCAAAGGCTGGGGCTTAGGAGAACAAATGCGCGGATACCAATAAGTGGAATTGGTGCAACCTGTGCAGGGAAATCTAGAGGGCTAGTCTCCTTGGTAATTGCTTCTCAATACATCGCAGTCAGTATCTCGGTAGATGCTTATATTTTGTCAAATGTCACTTCTGCGTTACCTTCCGTTTCGTTCAACGCAAACGACTGGGACCATATCTCAACGCTAAATTTAGCTGATCCGTCATTCAACCAAAGTAGCCCAGTAGATATTCTGCTTGGGGCAGATAAGGTTTGGGACATCTTCCAAGGTGAAGTCATTCGCGGCACTCGTGGCCAACCAATAGCTCAAAAAACCATCTTCGGCTGGGTTTTGGCAGGGCAATTGTTCTCGGGAATCGAGCAAAGTATTCAATCCCATCACACGACATTCAATATCGACGCAATTTTGCAAGCTTTTTGGAACATTGAGGAAGTCGACTCTAAATCCATCTTATCAACAGAAGATAAGGCGATCGAGGAACATTTTGGCAAGACCCATAGTAGACACACGGATGGAAAATATGTTCTCAAACTTCCCTTCAAAACCCCCCCAAGTTTCGGTAATACCCTCGGTGGTGCAGTCTCTCGTTTAACCTCAATGGAAAGAAAGTTTTCGAAAAATCAATCGCTCTTTCAGGCTTATGCAAAATTCATGGATGAATACCTTTCGTTAGGGCATATGCGTAAGGTTCCGTCTTCAGAGATATCGAAGCCCAATGTATTTTATCTGCCACATCATGCTGTACTTACGCCAGATAGCGTAACAACAAAACTTCGTGTTGTATTCGACGGTTCATTTAAAGACACAAATGGAAACTCCCTTAACGATTTGCTCATGGTTGGTCCACCCATTCAACGAAACCTCTTCTCGGTTTGTTTGAGATTTCGTCGTCACAAATACGTTTTTACTGCGGATATTATTAAAATGTTTCGTCAGATTTGGATATCAGATGAAGATATCGACTACCAGCGGATCGTCTGGCGAAAGTCACCGACAGATCCCTTAGAACATTTCCATTTATGCACAGTGACATACGGAACATCGTGTGCGCCATATTTATCGGTACGTGTCTTGGAACAATTAGCTCTTGATTACCGCGAAGAACACCCTGTCGCATCAGAGATCCTCCGCAACGATTTCTACGTTGACGATGTGGTATCAGGTGGAGATTCACTCGCTGATGCAATGTGCAAAAAAAACTGTTTGATTGAATTGCTTGCAAAAGGCGGCTTAGAACTAAGTAAGTGGCAAAGCAATTGCACAGAGCTGCTCCCAGAAAACGAACAACACCAAAATGAAGATATTTCTCTTGATAGTGAATCAAATTCGTGGGAAAAGGTACTTGGATTGTACTGGAACTCAAGGCTCGATTGTTTTTCATATCGTTTAAATATAACTCTTGATGAACCTGCTACAAAACGCCAGATTCTTCGGGATGTTGCACGAATTTTCGACCCCCTCGGATTCCTCGCTCCCTCGGTCGTGCAGCTTAAGATCATATTTCAGGAACTATGGCATCGACAACTTAATTGGGACGATACCCTTCCAGATTCCATCCCTACACAATGGAGTAAAATTCGCCAGGAACTTTCACTTCTGACACAAATTCGTATCCCTCGACCTATTGGCACCGCAGGTGCAACATTTCAAATACACGGGTTTTCAGATGCGTCGGGATCCGCGTATGCCGCGGTTATGTTTTCGCGATACATACAACCCAATGGTATTATCCACACCAACATCGTCGCCGCCAAATCTCGAGTTGCTCCAATAAAGCAGCTATCAATTCCGCGCTTGGAACTGTGCGGGGCGCTATTGCTCGCACGATTACTCGTCGCGGTCCAAAGGTCGCTTAACACCACTTATACAAATGTTTTTGCTTGGTGCGATTCACAAGTCGTTCTCTCCTGGTTATCGTCGCCTCCTCGACGTTGGGATATTTTCGTCGGAAACCGAACGTCTGAAATCTTAACCACAATCCCTAGAAAAAGGTCGTTCCACGTCAGATCCGAACAGAATCCTGCGGATTGTGCTTCGCGCGGTATAGCACCTTCGTATCTTCTACAACATCCAATATGGTGGACTGGTCCTCATTGGTTAAGAGAGGGTGAGGACAATTGGCCCATTGTAAGCCAGTTCCAAGAACATCCAGACTGTAAACAGGAAGAGAAAAAACAAGCTCAACAATCGTGCCTAACGGTTACATCGGAGCATCCGTTTGAGTTTCTCTCGTCGCGCATATCGTCGTGGAATCGATTAGTTAGATCTGCAGCATTTGTGCTTCGCTTTATATTAAAGTGTCGAAAACAATCTCAGGCGGGGTCATATCATCTTCGTCCACATGAAATTTACAGCGCCAAGGAAGCACTCATCAAATGGATACAGAATCTGCATTTCGGACATGATATCCAGTACTACCTGAAACATGGTCATTTTGGTAAAGCATGTAAAATCGCTAAATTAGTTCCCTTTTTAGATGATCAGCAGATATTACGCGTTGGAGGCAGAATACAGGATGCAAAGATATCGTTCAACGCAAAGCATCCCATTATCCTTCCTAAAGGACACGTAATAACAGGGCTTATTGCAAATGATTTTCACCATCGCTTACTACATCCTGGAGTATCTACGCTTTTTGTTTTGATCCGTCAGGAGTATTGGATCGTCGGTTGCTGAAATTTATTGCGCAGGATAACCCACGACTGCATAAAATGCTTTCGGCAAAGAAAGCTGACGTCATCGCAAATCATGGGAAATCTTCCGCCTCAATGAATTCAGACTAGCCGACCCTTTGCACACTGTGGTTGTGACTACGCCGGTCCCTTTTCCATCAAAACAAAAATCGGTCGGAAAGTCCATATAACAAAGGGCTACATATCGCTATTTGTCTGTTTAGTAACAAAGGCCATACATCTGGAGCTAGTCAGTGATTTGACGACTGACGCATTTCTTGCAGCTCTCCGCCGTTTCGTCGCGCATCGCGGTAAACCATCGCATATGTATTCAGATAATGGAATAAACTTTAAGGGCTCAGGCAGAGTCTTGTCTGAAATGCATAAACTCATCTTATCAGAACATCATAATACTCTTGTGGCACAATCCCTCGCTCGCGATGCCATCACCTGGCACTTCATTCCCCCTTTGGCACCACATTTCGGCGGTTTGTGGGAGGCTGGAGTGAAATCAGTTAAGCAGCATCTTCGTCGTGTAATCCAGTCAAATATGTTATCGTTCGAAGAGTTTTACACTCTCCTCACCCAAATTGAGGGGCTGTTAAACTCTCGTCCTTTATGTCAAACCTGCGATCATGATTTAGACCCACTAACACCAGCTCATTTCATTCTAGCTGAATCATATTCGGCCGTACCTTAACCATCTACTGATATGCCAAATAACAAACGTTCCTCTTGGCAAGCTCTCCAAAACAAACTTCAAGGGTTTTGGAAACGTTGGAGTATGGAGTTCCTGACGTCCCTCCAACAACGGCCCCGATGGTCACAACCGCAACGTTACATCGCCGTAAATGACTTGGTTGTCATAAAGGATCCAAACTTGCCACCAGGAAAATGGACTATGGCAAGAGTCATCGCTATTCATCCGGGCAAAGATGGTCATGTACGAGTGGTCACCTTACGCACTACCACGGGAAATCTCGTTCGGCCTATACACAAGCTTGCTGTACCTCCCATATGCTGAAACTTGTTCCAGGGGCGGGGAAATGTTTAAAAATATTTTGTATTACTTAATTAACTACATATTTGCATTTACTAAACTTATTTTCGTTAATTATTGTATCGCTCAAATGTACCCTATGATTTATAAATTCTCATTTATCACTCATTATCACTCTCATAAAACTCTCCACTATTTACTTGCTCATTAAAATGTCTCCTATGTATAAACTTTGTAATAAATTGTGTAACGTTGCTCGGTCACTTGGATTTCGACCAGCAAGGAGCTAAGTATTCGATCAATACTTCGAAATAAACCGATCATTTGTTCATCTTTCTCTGGTCGTTTTTTTCTTTTTAATCACCTTTCTCTTCGCTGTTTCAAGTGCTGGTCCTTCATCTATATTCTTAAACAAGCATGTTTGAGCTTTTCTTGAGCGTTCTTAAGATGTTTTTGAGCTTTTTGTCTACTTTTTGTTGAGCATTTCTTCAAACTGTCTTTGAGCTTTTTTCAAACTGTTTTTGAGATTTTTTTGAGCCTTGAATGAGCTTTTTATGGACCTTTTGTTAAGCATTTTTCGAACTATTTTTGAGTGTTTTGTGAGCTTGGTTTTGAGCCATTTTTGAGCTTTTTTTGAGGCTTTTTTGAGTTTTTTTTGAGCTTTTTCATCGACCTTTTGTTGAGCTCTTTTCTCCAACATGCTTGAGCTTTTTTTGAGCTTTTCTTGAGCCGTTTTTGAGCTTTTATGTCTACCTTTTGTTGAGCATTTCTTCAAACTGTCTTTGAGCTTTTTTCAAACTGTTTTTGAGCTTTTTTAAAGATTTGTTTGAGCTTTTTATGGATCTTTTGTTGAGCTTTTTTAAAAACATTTTTGAGCGCTTTGTGAGCTTTTTTTGAGCTTTTTTTGCGGCGTTTTTGAGCCCTTTTATCGATCTTTTGTTAAGCTCTCCTTTGAAACATGTTTGAGCTTTTTTGAGCCTTGTTTGAGCTTTTTTATGGACCTTTTGTTGAGCTTTTTTTGAAACATATTTGAGCGTTTTGTGAGCTTTTGTTGAGCTTTGTTTGAGCTTTTTCTGAAACTTTTTTGAGCTTTATTACCGATTTTTTGTTGAGCTCTTTTTTCAACCATGTTTGATCTTTTTTTGAGCCGTTTTTGAGCTTTTTTGTCTACCTTTGGTTGAGCATTTCTTCAAACTGTCTTTGAGCTTTTTTCAAACGGTTTTTGAGCTTTTTTTTTAACCTTGTATGATCTTTTTTATGGACCTCTTGTTGACCTTTTTTTGCAATATGTTTGAGCGTTTTTAGAACTTTTTTGAGATGTTTTTGAGCTCTTTTATCGAACTTTTGCTGAACTCTTTTTTCAAACATGTTTGAGCTTTTTTTGAGCCGTTTTTGAGCTTTTTTGTCTACCTTTTCTCGAGCATTTCTTCGAACTGTCTTTGAGCTTTTTTCAAGCTGTTTTGGAGCTTTTTTGAGCCTTGTTTGAGCTTTTTTTGGACTTTTTGTTGAGCTTTTTCTGAAACATGTTTGAGCGTTTTTTTAACTTTTTTTGAGCCGTTTTTGACTTTTTTTAAAGCTTTTTTGAGCCTTTTTATCGACCTTTTGTTGATCTCTTTTCTCCAACATGTTTGAGCTTTTCGTGAGCTTTTTTGAGCCGTTTTTGAGCTTTTATGTCTACCTTTTTTGAGCATTTCTTCAAACTGTCTTTGAGCTTTTTTCAAACTGTTTTGGAGCTTTTTTTGAGATTTGTTTGAGCTTTTTATCGACCTTTTGTTGAGCTCCCTTTTTAAACATTTTTGAGCTTGTTTTAAGCTTTTTTATTGACTCTTTGTTGAGCTCTTTTTTCAAATACGTTTGATCTTTTTTTGAACCGTTGTTGAGCTTTTTTGTCTACCTTTTGTTGACCATTTCTTCAAACTTTCCTTGAGCTTTTTCAAAACTGTTTTTGAGCTTTTCTTGAGCCTTGTTTGAGATTTTTTATGGACCTCTTGTTGAGATTTTTTTGAAACGTGTTTAAGCGATTTGTGAGCTTTTTTTGAGCCTTTTTTGAGCTTTTTATCAACCTTTTGTTGAGCTCTTTTTTCAGCATGTTTGAGCTTTTTTTGAGCCGTTTTTGAGCCGTTTTGTCTGCTTTTTGTTGAGCATTTCTTCAAACTGTCTTTGAGCTTTCTTCAAACGGTTTTTAGCTTTTTTGAGCCTTGTTTGAGTTTTTCATGGACCTTTTGTTGAGCTTTTTTTGAAACATGTTTGAGCGATTTGTGAGCTGTTTTTGAGCCTTTTTTGAGCTTTTTTATCAACCTTTTGTTGAGCTCTTTTTTCAACATGTCTGAGCTTTTTTTGAGCCGTTTTTGAGCCCTTTTGTCTGCCTTTTGTTGAGCATTTTTCAAACTGTCTTTGAGCTCTTTTCAAACTGTTTGTGAGCTTTTTGTGAGCCTTGTTTGAGCCTTTTTATGGACCTTTTGTTGAGCTTTTTTTGAAACATGTCTGAGCGTTTTCTGAGCTGTTCTTGAGCTTTTTTTGAAGCATGTTTGGGCGTTGTTTGAGCCGTTTTTGAGCTTTTTTTGAGGCTCTTTTGAGATTTTTTATCGACCTTTTGTTAAGCTCTTTTCTCAAACATGTTTGAGCTTTTCTTGAGCTTTCTTTGAGCCGTTTTTGAGCTTTTTTGTCTACCTTTTGTTGAGCATTTCTTAAAATTGTCTTTGGGCTTTTTCAAATTGTTTTTGAGCTTTTTTTGAGCCTTGGTTGAGCTTCTTATGAACCTTTTGTTGACCTTTTAGTGAAACATGTTTGAGCGTTTTTTGAACTTGTTTGAGCTTTTTTTGGGCCGTTTTCGAGCTTTTTGAACGCCCTTTTGTTGGGCTCTTTTTCAAACATGAACGAACTTTTTTTGAGCCGTTTTTGAACTTTTTTATCGACTTTTTCTTGAGCCCTTTTTTCAAACATGTTTGAGCTTTTTTTGAGCTTTTTTGAGCCGTTTTTGAGCGTTTATGTCTACCTTTTGTTGAGCATTTCTTCGAACTGTCTTTCAGCTTTTTTCAAACTATTTTTGAGCATTTTTGGGGCCCTGTTTCAGCTTTTTTATGGACCTTTTGTTGAGTTTTTTTTGAAACACGTGTGAGCGTTTTTTGAGCTTTTTTGACCCATTTCTGAGCTTTTTTGAGGCTTTTTTGAGCTTTTTTAT
Source organism: Criorhina ranunculi (assembly GCA_951813785.1). Taxonomy (NCBI): domain Eukaryota; kingdom Metazoa; phylum Arthropoda; class Insecta; order Diptera; family Syrphidae; genus Criorhina; species Criorhina ranunculi. Next base: position 30,313 of record CATOTT010000083.1, read on the forward strand.
CGGCCTTTTGTTGGGCTCTTTTCTCAAACATGTTTGATTTTTTTGGAGCTTTTTTTGAGCTGTTTTTGAGCTTTTGTATCTACCTTTTGCTGAGCATTTCTTCAAACTATCTTTGAGCTTTTTCAAACTGTTTTTGAGCTTTTTTCGAGCCATTTTTGAGCTTTTTTTATGGACTTTTTACTGAGCTCTTTCTTCAAACATGTTTGAGTTTTTTTGAGCTTTTTCGTCCATCTTTTGTTGAGCTTTTCTCCAAACTGTTTTTGAGCTTTTTCCAAGCTGTTTTCGAACTTTTTTCGATCTCTTTTTTAGCTTTTCTTAGGCTTTTTCAGCTTTTTTTATCGATCTCTTATTGAGCTCTTTTTTCAAACATGTTTGAGCCTTTTCTGAGCTTTTTCTTCTATCTTTTGTTGAGCATTTCTTCAGATTGTCTTTGAGGTCTGTTTTTGAGCTTTTTTTGAGCCTTGCTTGAGCCTTTTTGTGGACCTTTTTTTGAGCTTTTTTTGAAACGTGTGAGCGTTTATTAAAGCTTTTTTCGAGAATTTTTGAGCTTTTTTATGGACCTTTTGTGGAGCACTTTTTTCAAACATGTTTGGGCTTTTTTGAGTTTTTTTGAGCCATTTTTGAGCTTTTTACTGAGCTCTTTTTTCAAACATGTTTGAGCTTTTTTTGAGCCGTTTTTGAGCTTTTTTGTTTACCTTTTTTGAGCATTTCTTCAAACTGTCTTTGAGTTTTCTTCAAACTGTTTTTGAGCTTTTTTGAGCCTTGTTGGAGCTTTTTCATTAACCTTTTGATTAAGCTTTTTTTGAAACATGTTTTCTATGTGTTCATGGGTTTTGTTGAGCTTTTTTGAGCCATTTTTGAGCTTTTTTTGATTCCTTTTGGAGCTTTTTTATCGACTTTTTATTGAGGCCTTTTTTCAAACATGTTTGAGCTTTTTTGAGACTTTGTTGAACTTTTGTATGGACCTTTTTTTGAGCTGTTTTTGAAACATGTTCGAACTTTTTTTTTTTAATTTTTGAGCTTTTTTTGAGATTTTTGTGAGTTTTTTTAGCGAAATTTTGTTGAGCTCTTTTTCGAACATGTTTGAGCTTTTTTTGAGCCGTGCTTGAGCTTTTTGTATACCTTTTGCTGAGGTATACCAAAGCTTGAGCTTTTTCCAAGCGGCTTTTGAATTTTGTCGATCTCTTTTTGAGCTTGTCTTAGGCTTTTTTGAGCTTTTTTATCGATCTCTTATTGAGCTCTTTATTCAAACATGTTTGACTCTTTTTTGAGCTTTTTTTGAGCTTTTTCTTCTACCTTTTGTTGAGCATTTCTCCAGACTGTCTTTGAGGTCTGTTTTTGAGCTTTTTGTGAGCCTTGTTTAAGGTCTTTTATGGACCCTTTGTTGAGCTTTTTTTGAAGCATGTTTGGGCGTTGTTTGAGCCGTTTTTGAGCTTTTTTTGAGGCTCTTTTGAGATTTTTTATCGACCTTTTGTTAAGCTCTTTTCTCAAACATGTTTGAGCTCTTCTTGAGCTTTCTTTGAGCCGTTTTTGAGCTTTTTTGTCTACCTTTTGTTGAGCATTTCTTCAAAGGGTCTTTGAGCTTTTTCAAACTGTTTTTGAGCTTTTTTTGAGCCTTGTTTCAGCTTTTTTATGGACCTCTTGTTGAGCTTTTTTTGAAAACTATTCGAGCGTTTTTTGAGCCGTTTTTGAGCTTTTGAGCTTTTTGTGAGCCTTTTTTGACATTTTTTATCGACCGTTTGTTGAGCTTTTTTTGAAACATGTTTGAGCGTTTTTTGAACTTGTTTGAGCTTTTTTTGGGATGTTTTTGAGCTTTTTGAACGCCCTTTTGTTGGGCTCTTTTTCATACATGTATGAGCTTTTTTTGAGCCGTGTTTGAACTTTTTTATCGATATTTTCTTGGGCCCTTTTTTCAAACATGTTTGAGCTTTTTTTGAGCTTTTTTGAGCCGTTTTTAAGCGTTTATGTCTACCTTTTGTTGAGCATTTCTTCAAACTGTCTTTCAGCTTTTTTTAAACTATTTTTGAGCATTTTTGGGGTCTTGTTTCAGCTTTTTTATGGACCTTTTGTTGAGTTTTTTTTTTAAACACGTGTGAGCGTTTTTTGAGCTTTTTTTGACCCATTTTTGAGCTTTTTTGAGGCTTTTTTGAGCTTTGTTATCGGCCTTTTGTTTTTTGTTTTCTCAAACATGTTTGATTTTTTATGAGCTTTGTTTGAGCTGTTTTTGAGCTTTCGTGTCTACCTTTTGCTGAGCATTTCTTCAAGCTATCTTTGAGCTTTTTCAAACTGTTTTTGAGCTTTTTTTGAGCCTTGTTTGAGCTTTTTTATCGACTTTTGATTGAGCTTTTTTTGTAACATGTTTGAGCGTTTTGTGAGCTTTTTTCGAGCCATTTTTGAGCTTTTTTTATGGACTTTTTACTGAGCTCTTTCTTCAAACATGTCTGAGCTTTTTTGAGCTTTTTTGTCTACCTTTTGTTGAGCTTTTCTTCAAACTGTTTTTGAGCTTTTTCCAAGCTGTTTTTGAAGTTTTTTCGATCTCTTTTTTAGCTTTTCTTAGGCTTTTTGAGCTTTTTTTATCGATCTCTTATTGAGCTCTTTTTTCAAACATGTTTGAGCCTTTTTTGAGCTTTTTCTTCTACCTTTTGTTGAGCACTTCTTCAGACTGTCTTTGAGGTCTATTTTTGAGCTTTTTTTGAGCCTTGTTTGAGCCTTTTTATGGATCTTTTTTTGAGTTTTTTTGAAGCATGTGTGAGCGTTTTTTAAAGCTTTTTTTGAGTTTATTTTGAGCTTTTTTCGAGAATTTTTGAGCTTTTTTATGGACCTTTTGTGGAGCTCTTTTTTCAAACATGTTTGGGCTTTTTTGAGCTTTTTTGAGCCGTTTTTGAGCTTTTGTGTCTACCTTTTGTTGAGCACTTCTTCGAACTGTCTTTGAGTTTTCTTCAAACTGTTTTTGAGCCTTTTTGAGCCTTGTTTGAGCTTTTTTATGGACCTTATGATTGAGCTTTTTTTGAAACATGTTTTCTGTGGGTTCATGGGTTTTGTTGAGCTTTTTTCGAGCCATTTTTGAGCTTTTTTTATGGACTTTTTACTGAGCTCTTTCTTCAAGCATGTTTGAGTTTTTTTGAGCTTTTTCGTCCACCTTTTGTTGAGCTTTTCTCCAAACTGTTTTTGAGCTTTTTCCAAGCTGTTTTCGAACTTTTTTCGATCTCTTTTTTAGCTTTTCTTAGGCTTTTTCAGCTTTTTTTATCGATCTCTTATTGAGCTCTTTTTTCAAACATGTTTGAGCCTTTTCTGAGCTTTTTCTTCTATCTTTTGTTGAGCATTTCTTCAGATTGTCTTTGAGGTCTGTTTTTGAGCTTTTTTTGAGCCTTGTTTGAGCCTTTTTGTGGACCTTTTTTTGAGCTTTTTTTGAAACGTGTGAGCGTTTTTTTAGCTTTTTTTGAGTTTGTTTTGAGCTTTTTTCGAGAATTTTTGAGCTTTTTTATGGACCTTTTGTGGAGCACTTTTTTCAAACATGTTTGGGCTTTTTTGAGTTTTTTTGAGCCATTTTTGAGCTTTTTACTGAGCTCTTTTTTCAAACATGTTTGAGCTTTTTTTGAGCCGTTTTTGAGCTTTTTTGTCTACCTTTTTTGAGCATTTCTTCAAACTGTCTTTGAGTTTTCTTCAAACTGTTTTTGAGCTTTTTTGAGCCTTGTTGGAGCTTTTTTATTAACCTTTTGATTAAGCTTTTTTTGAAACATGTTTTCTATGTGTTCATGGGTTTTGTTGAGCTTTTTTGAGCCATTTTTGAGCTTTTTTTGATTCCTTTTGGAGCTTTTTTATCGACTTTTTATTGAGGCCTTTTTTTAAACATGTTTGAGCTTTTTTGAGACTTTGTTGAACTTTTGTATGGACCTTTTTTTGAGCTGTTTTGAAACATGTTCGAACTTTTTTTTTTTAATTTTTGAGCTTTTTTTGAGATTTTTGTGAGTTTTTTTAGCGAAATTTTGTTGAGCTCTTTTTCGAACATGTTTGAGCTTTTTTTGAGCCGTGCTTGAGCTTTTTGTATACCTTTTGCTGAGGTATACCAAAGCTTGAGCTTTTTCCAAGCGGCTTTTGAATTTTGTCGATCTCTTTTTGAGCTTGTCTTAATCTTTTTTGAGCTTTTTTATCGATCTCTTATTGAGCTCTTTTTTCAAACATGTTTGACTCTTTTTTGAGCTTTTTTTGAGCTTTTTCTTCTACCTTTTGTTGAGCATTTCTCCAGACTGTCTTTGAGGTCTGTTTTTGAACTTTTTGTGAGCCTTGTTTAAGGTCTTTTATGGACCCTTTGTTGAGCTTTTTTTGAAGCATGTTTGGGCGTTGTTTGAGCCGTTTTTGAGCTTTTTTTGAGGCTCTTTTGAGATTTTTTATCGACCTTTTGTTAAGCTCTTTTCTCAAACATGTTTGAGCTCTTCTTGAGCTTTCTTTGAGCCGTTTTTGAGCTTTTTTGTCTACCTTTTGTTGAGCATTTCTTCAAAGGGTCTTTGAGCTTTTTCAAACTGTTTTTGAGCTTTTTTTGAGCCTTGTTTCAGCTTTTTTATGGACCTCTTGTTGAGCTTTTTTTGAAAACTATTCGAGCGTTTTTTGAGCCGTTTTTGAGCTTTTGAGCTTTTTGTGAGCCTTTTTTGACATTTTTTATCGACCGTTTGTTGAGCTTTTTTTGAAACATGTTTGAGCGTTTTTTGAACTTGTTTGAGCTTTTTTTGGGATGTTTTTGAGCATACATGTATGAGCTTTTTTTGAGCCGTGTTTGAACTTTTTTATCGATATTTTCTTGGGCCCTTTTTTCAAACATGTTTGAGCTTTTTTTGAGCTTTTTTGAGCCGTTTTTAAGCGTTTATGTCTACCTTTTGTTGAGCATTTCTTCAAACTGTCTTTCAGCTTTTTTTAAACTATTTTTGAGCATTTTTGGGGTCTTGTTTCAGCTTTTTTATGGACCTTTTGTTGAGTTTTTTTTTTAAACACGTGTGAGCGTTTTTTGAGCTTTTTTGACCCATTTTTGAGCTTTTTTGAGGCTTTTTTGAGCTTTGTTATCGGCCTTTTGTTTTTTGTTTTCTCAAACATGTTTGATTTTTTTTGAGCTTTGTTTGAGCTGTTTTTGAGCTTTCGTGTCTACCTTTTGCTGAGCATTTCTTCAAACTATCTTTGAGCTTTTTCAAACTGTTTTTGAGCTTTTTTTGAGCCTTGTTTGAGCTTTTTTATCGACTTTTGATTGAGCTTTTTTTGTAACATGTTTGAGCGTTTTGTGAGCTTTTTTCGAGCCATTTTTGAGCTTTTTTTATGGACTTTTTACTGAGCTCTTTCTTCAAACATGTCTGAGCTTTTTTGAGCTTTTTTGTCTACCTTTTGTTGAGCTTTTCTTCAAACTGTTTTTGAGCTTTTTCCAAGCTGTTTTTGAAGTTTTTTCGATCTCTTTTTTAGCTTTTCTTAGGCTTTTTGAGCTTTTTTTATCGATCTCTTATTGAGCTCTTTTTTCAAACATGTTTGAGCCTTTTTTGAGCTTTTTCTTCTACCTTTTGTTGAGCACTTCTTCAGACTGTCTTTGAGGTCTATTTTTGAGCTTTTTTTGAGCCTTGTTTGAGCCTTTTTATGGATCTTTTTTTGAGTTTTTTTGAAGCATGTGTGAGCGTTTTTTAAAGCTTTTTTTGAGTTTATTTTGAGCTTTTTTCGAGAATTTTTGAGCTTTTTTATGGACCTTTTGTGGAGCTCTTTTTTCAAACATGTTTGGGCTTTTTTGAGCTTTTTTGAGCCGTTTTTGAGCTTTTGTGTCTACCTTTTGTTGAGCACTTCTTCGAACTGTCTTTGAGCTTTTTTCAAACTGTTTTTGAGCTTTTTAATCGACTTTTGATTGAGCTTTTTTTGAAACATGTTTGAGCGTTTTGTGACCTTTTTTCAAGCCATTTTTGAGCTTTTTTATGGACTTTTTACTGAGCTCTTTTTTCAAACATGTTTGAGCTTTTTTTGAGCCGTTCTTGAGCTTTTTTGTCTACCTTTTGTTGAGCATTTCTTCAAAGGGTCTTTGAGCTTTTTCAAACTGTTTTTGAGCTTTTTTTGAGACTTGTTTCAGCTTTTTTATGGACCTCTTGTTGAGCTTTTTTTGAAAACTATTCGAGTGTTTTTTGAGCCGTTTTTGAGCTTTTGAGCTTTTTGTGAGCCTTTTTTGACATTTTTTATCGACCGTTTGTTGAGCTTTTTTTGAAACATGTTTGAGCGTTTTTTGAACTTGTTTGAGCTTTTTTTGGGCCGTTTTTGAGCTTTTTGAACGCCCTTTTGTTGGGCTCTTTTTCATACATGTATGAGCTTTTTTTGAGCCGTTTTTGAACTTTTTTATCGACTTTTTCTTGAGCCCTTTTTTCAAACATGTTTGAGCTTTTTTTGAGCTTTTTTGAGCCGTTTTTAAGCGTTTATGTCTACCTTTTGTTGAGCATTTCTTCAAACTGTCTTTCAGCTTTTTTTAAACTATTTTTGAGCATTTTTGGGGCCTTGTTTCAGCTTTTTTATGGACCTTTTGTTGAGTTTTTTTTTAAACACGTGTGAGCGTTTTTTGAGCTTTTTTTGACCCATTTTTGAGCTTTGTTTAGGCACAGAACTTCTAAATATTCTTCCCTCTTGCCCTTTTTTTATTCCATTACATGTGTTTGATTATTTGCATATTCGTTAAAATCTGTCTACGCAAGCAGTGCACAGGTAGTAGAATGTATTTTGTATTTTGTCTTATTATGCACTTTCTCACGGTAAATATCCGCACGAGCGGATGATTATTTGTTGAGTAAGCATTGCGTATGTCTGGTAGACATCCGCTCGGGCAATCGAGGTATCAATTGTCGATTACTCGTGCGGCATGCTTACCATGCAAAATTATTATGTGTAATTAGTATTTAAGGAAAAGCCGAAAATAAAGTAGACACAATTCAATCGAGAAATCAGAGCAACAAGGTTCTTTTCTTCGTGTACTCGATCGTCAATCTTATACTCTCCGCAGCAAGTCAGCCTTCAACGTTGGCCACCCGTTCACGTCAACTTCGGTACAATTGTTCTTTGGTATTCTGGTTCAAGCACCAGCATTATCAATCGTTGTCAAGGTACATGCACCTTGGTCGACATTACAAACGTACATTTTTTGGTGACCCCGACGTGATTGTTGGCAGCGTTTTTTGTGCTTGCTAGAGAGCAGCATTCCCAAATGTATAAAAAGGCGGAAGCCCAACAGGCAACAGGTGAAGAGATCGAGAGGATCATCACCAACTACAAAAAGGACTCGGCAGAGAGGAAAACCGTGACCTACTACAAGGCGCGCCTCCAAAAGCTCGAGGAGCACTGGGAGGAGTTCGACGCTACAGACAGCGACATCAGGACTTCTCATGCGGATGAACTTACGCATCCGTATTTCAACAAAGGATATTACGACGCTGTAAAGGCGATCTATGATCGCTACAAGCAGGAGTTCCAGGAGAACCTGAAGGCACGTCAACGGATCTTAGGGAGTGACCCAGTAAAATCACCCACAAAACCGCAGCTGCACGACGATACATCCACTTCATCCCAGGCAACAACCAATGAAGTCACAAGGATGGTTAGGCGGCAGCAAACCTTGTTGAGTGCACTACAACGCACGCTAGATAGCATGCAGCACCCGAAGTCTACATCAAGGCACTTTTGGGAACTCAAGGCAGACGTCATCAAGAATTACTGGAAGCAAATTGAAGACATGCAAAACAGCATATGGGAGGCGTCAGGCAACCCATCAGCGGCTGGCCATGACATGGCCGGCTACATCAAAATGGAAGCTGCGGTGCAGGAGACATTAGTACGGTGCGCGGTAGAATGCGACAGTCATTCGGTACCGCAACAATCCACAGCAATAGGCAGTGCAAGGTTGAACCTACCTCGGATAGAACTTCCGAAATTCGACGGGGATTACCTCAAATGGACACAATTCCACAATCTATTCTCCCAAATGGTCGAACAACAACCAATGTCCGAGTGCCAAAAGATGTGGTACCTAAAGACCAACCTATCGGGGGATGCGGAAAGACTGATTCGACATCTAACCATCTCCGACGAGAACTATGCTTCGGCCTGGAAACTGCTACAGGACCGATACAACAACCTGAGGCTCCTAGCGACAGCATTGATAAATCGACTACTACAACAAGTCTCGCTGTCATCGGAATCTGCTACGGGTATAAAGGCTATACATGACACCACTCAAGAATGCCTACACGGGCTCAACAATCTCGGAGTAGACACACAGAACTGGGATCCATTGCTGGTTCATCTGCTCATCAAGAAGCTAGACCGTAATACCCACACATTGTACGAGCAGTCCTTAAAACAACCCAGAGCTCTACCATCATTCGCAGACTTTCTAAGTTTCCTCGAAGTTCGATTCCAATCGTTAGAAGCTTTGGGAAACAAGGGCAAAACTTCCGAAGAGCCTCTAAGGAAACCTGCTGCACGCTCGTTCATGTCAGTCGCTACAGAGAAGGTAAATTGTCCACTATGCTCCGGTACTGGACACAAGCTGTATGCCTGCCAAATGTTCTTACGATTAACCCCAGCCAATCGCTTAGACTTCGTGAAAAGGGCGAATCGTTGCATCAATTGTTTGAACGGTGGCCATACCGTTTCAAACTGTCCGTCACGTGGTTGCACAAGGTGCGCAAGGAAGCACAACACGCTGTTACATTTGGACAAACCATCAGCGACTAACACATCAATTGGGAGCCAAAGGCAAGGAACTCATCAAAAGAAGCTCTCAATACAGGAAGATGCAACTGTCTCTGCAACTGCAGTGGCACGGCACGAGAAGGGCTACGTCTTCCTTAGCACAGTCATCGTGGATCTGGAAGACAACGAAGGTGCAGTTGTGGAATGCAGAGCACTATTGGACTCCGGGTCTCAGCTTAATTTCATCACGCAGAAGCTGGCAAAGAAGCTTAAGCTCCCAGAAATGGTGGAGACAATGGGCATCCTGGGAATAGGCGAAGGCACAAGGCACTCACACAGAAGAATGAACATTCTACTGAAATCTAGAACAACAAAATTTTCTGTGAGACTCGAAGCCTTCGTCCTACCAAAAATAACCCCTCCTCAACCGACACGAAAGATCAACACATCGAATTGGATTATGCCGAACAATGTTCAACTAGCGGACCCACATTTTGACTGCCCGGATCACATAGACATGTTAATTGGAGCTGAAGTGTATTACCATCTACTTGATGCCGGACAAATTAACCTGGGACGGGACCTGCCAATAATGCAGAATACACGCCTTGGTTGGATAGTCGCTGGCAGAGTTGGAAGCATTCGTCAACCCTGGGCATTATGTGGAATCTGTAGTGAAGATCAGTTGAAGCAAGGCGTGGAAAGGTTTTGGAAGGTGGAAGAAGCTCAAGAAGTACATAAAAGCAATCACACAGCTGAAGAAAGGAGAATTGAAGAGCATTTCGCTGAAAACACTAAAAGGACTTCTAAGGGCCGATTCGTAGTCAGGCTTCCATTCAAAGGCGATCCATGCAGACTAGGAGAGTCGAGGGGTATTGCCTTGCAGCGGTACTTGACTCTGGAAAGAAAACTGGCGAAACGCGAAGACATCAAGCAGCAGTATGTTACGTTCATAAACGACACCTCAGACACATGGAACGAATCGATCCAAGCGAGATTAAAGGACCACACTTCTTTCTCCCTCACCACAGTGTGCTAAGACCAAGCAGCACCACCACGAAACTACGGGTTGTTTTCGATGCATCATTAAAAACATCAACCAACTTCTCACTTAATGACATATTATCGACGGGTCCAACCATTCAAGATGAGATACTTTCCATATTACTTCGTTTCCGATTACCCAGATATGTCTTCACGGCCGACATTGAGAAGATGTATCGACAAGTGTTGGTTCACGAGGCGGACAGACAATTCCAACTAATCCTGTGGAGAGACGACCCGACAGGAGAAATACAGATCTACCGGCTAAATACGGTGACTTACGGAACAACCTCAGCGCCCTACCTAGCCACAAAATGTTTACAACGAGTAGCTGATGACGAAGCAAGGACTTATCCTCTAGGTGCAGAAATCCTTAAGAGAGACTTCTACGTGGACGATCTAATGACAGGATCGGATAGTCTAAGCACAGCACTACAGATGCAAGAACAAGTAAATAGGATACTACACACAGCTGGGTTCACGCTACGGAAATGGTGTGCTAATCATCAAGGCCTGCTCGAGAATATTCCGGCAAGTGACGTCGCGCTTCAACTAGATCTGGACATGGATGATTCAAGCCACATAAAGACTCTTGGTCAAGCATGGCGACCTAAGTCGGACACTTTCATTGTTAGCATCCAATCTAGCCCTAATGAGAGGATCAGCAAACGAGCAGTGTTGTCGGACATCGCCCACCTATTCGACCCACTGGGGTTCTTAGGCCCAATCATAATAACAGCAAAAATATTCCTACAAAAACTCTGGAAGGAAGGTGTCGATTGGGATGCTTCCCTTCCCAAGGAGCTACAGTTCGAGTGGATACGATTTCGTGAGGGTCTAAGGCATCTAAAGGACGTAAAGATCGATCGGCACATCTTCTCGCATCGAATCCCCAACTCCGTGCAAGTTCACGCATTCGCTGATGCATCTGAGACTGCATACGGTGCAGCGATTTATATTCGATCTACTAACAAGGACAACATCGTCACAGTTCGATTGCTGTGCGCCAAGTCTAAGGTAGCTCCCATAAAGAAATTATCAACACCACGACTTGAATTATGTGCCGCAACACTCGCCGCGAAACTTGTTGATCGAGTCCTTAAGGATCTCCGTCTAACAGCCTACACAACATTCATGTGGACGGACTCCGAAATAGTACTGGCATGGATCAATTCGTCGTCATCATCATTTCACACGTTCGTCGCTAATCGGGTATCAACAATCCAGCGACTTACATCAGCCCAGCAATGGCGACACGTACGATCGAGGGACAACCCTGCCGACATAGTATCACGAGGAATCCCCGCAGATAAGTTAGCATCATGCAATCTGTGGTTTTACGGACCGCTGTTTCTGCATGGTGCGGAATCATCATGGCCCCCCCCATATTCGCCTAAGGGGGAATGCGACATCGAGAAAAAGACTGTAAAACAAGTGCTCTCAGTTATGGAAGGATCTTCAGACATCGTATACAGCATTGGTCATCAAAACGACTTCAGACGACTTCAACGTATCGTCGCATATACGCTTCGCTTCGCTCATAATCTGAGGACCGCGGTACACAAGGAGCTCATAAGAAAATCGGGTACTTTAAGGCCAACCGAACTACATAAGGCATTGATATGCATCGTCAAGATCATGCAGAAGGAAGAATTCGAGAAGGACCTAAGCAGCCTAAAGCAAACCTCAGAAACGGCAAGAGATAGTCCAATCGCAAGCCTAGCTCCGTTCATTGATGAAGAAGGCACCATGCGAGTAGGAGGTCGGCTTGAAGCCTCATCGTTACCATATGAAGCTAAACATCCACTATTACTCCCATATTCACACCCATATACGAAGTTACTGATGACAGCCATCCATCATGAGAATTTGCATTGCGGTCCGCAAGCTTTACTAGCTACCACAAGGCAGAAATTTTGGCCCATCAAGGGCAAAACCCTGGCACGTTCAATAGTTCAGCGGTGTGTAAGATGTGCCAGAGCAAAACCAAGGTTACTCACGCAAATTATGGGAAATCTGCCGGCACATAGGGTACAGCCAGCTCGACCATTCATCAATTCTGGAGTCGATTTTTGTGGACCTTTCAAGACCCACTTTAAGGTGAGAGGAAAGCATCCGCAGAAAACATATATCGCTGTTTTTTGCTGCTTCGCAACAAAGGCAGTCCATCTAGAGTTAGTAACGGACCTTTCGACTAATGGATTCATCGCAGCTATGAAACGATTCATAGGAAGGCGAGGCAGTTGTCGGCACTTGTATTGCGATAACGCAACCAACTTCGTCGGCGCCAACAATCAATTACAAGAACTAGCCAACATTCTCCACACCAACCAGGCAAGGGAAAAAATATACAGCGCTTGTACAACGAGAGGAATAGAATTCCATTTTATACCTCCTAGAGCACCCCACTTCGGCGGTCTTTGGGAGGCAGCCGTAAAAACAACGAAACATCTTTTACGGCGCTGCATGGAGCCGGCATCACCGACATATGAAGAACTAGAGACCCTAGTAGTCGAAATCGAAGCCATCATGAACTCAAGACCGCTCACTCCAATGTCATCTGATCCCAACGACCTTACGGCGCTAACACCAGGACACTTCCTCATAGGGGAGCCACTTACGAACCCCACTGATCCAGAGGCAGAACCATTTAGGGCTAATCTCGCAACAAGATGGAAGATCATATCAAACATCAAGGAAGACTTCTGGAAAAGATGGCAGAAGGAATACTTAAATGAGCTTCAACAACGACACAAATGGCAGCACAAATGCGACAACATACTTCCAGGGACGATGGTGATTATTAAAGAAGACAACTGTCCAGTCATGAAATGGCCCCTTGGAAGAGTTGTTCAGACATTCCCAGGCCCAGATGGAATAGTACGCGTAGCAGAGGTTCAGACATCATTAAGCCTTCTTCGCAGACCAATACACCGATTAGCACCTCTTCCTGTTGTGATCCAAGATGTGGGATCTCACGTTGACTCAAAGACAACAGCAACAATTGTCGACCCATCATCCAGTGGACAATCCAAACCAAACTCAACGCACGACAGTCATAAGAAGCATGAAGAGGCATCTCAAGCAGACACACCACCAAGGAAGAAAACGCGAAACAATCCCTTTACTACATTGACGACCCTTCTACTCATAGTTCTTCTGATGCCGATGTTCCTATGCCAGGAAGTAAAAATATCACGCTTCAATTCAACTCCAGGAATACACTTTGAAAATCTCGGGAAGGCGCACATCATCTCCGACGGATGGAGTATAGTGGTTTATTACGACCTGCAGCCGTACCGAAGCAATTTGAACCTAGCACGAGAAGGCAACAATAACCTCAAAACACTGTGCCACGCCACGACTCGGGGAGAATTCTGCACAACCACTATACAACATTTTCTACACCTTTACAGGGAGTTGGAAGAGAATGACGACCTACTGCGACATGGACCTTCGCGCACAAAACGGGGAGCTGTTAACATCGTGGGAAACGTGGCAAGTTCATTATTTGGTATTTTGGACTCCGAATACGCCAAGCGCATGTCGCACATCATCGCCGAAATACGGTCTGGGGAGGACTACTTATTACGGCTCATGAAAAACCAAACGTCAATACTCAATGCAACAGCCAATGTAATAAGGACCGACCAGAGCAGAATCGAAAAACAATTTCGCAGCCTGGACATTGAAATCAACAGAATAATAACTCAAGTAAACAACTCATCAAACCAAATCTACCAACAACAAATATCTCAGCTAGTACTGTCTCAATGCTTTCAAGTGTTCCTCACCATCACAGAATTGCAAAAAATTCAATCGTCAGTTTTGGACGTGCTAACAGAACTTCATCATGGAAGGGTAAGCCCCACATTAATCTCGGTGCGTCAACTGCGTCAGGAACTAACCACAATCAAGGCCCACCTACCAGCATCCCTTCATCTTCCACTCCCCTATGATAAGGTAACACAACTCTACAAGCTAATGTCCGAAGAGGCCAGGATCATTGAAGACACCATTATCTTCCGGCTAAAAATGCCACTGCTATCATCGGACGAATACGAGCTGTACCGTATCATTCCCGTGCCTGTACTCGTCAACAGTTCATTCGTAGCAATCACACCCTCCGCGGACTACATAATTGTAAGTCTACATCGAGACCGGTATTACCCGCTGACTGAAATCGAATTGATGTCGTGCATTGCAATTATGGAAGGCGATACCCTGTGCCAATCCAAACATCCAATTCATCAGAAGGGTTCAAATGTCAGCAAGTGCGAGATCAACCTTTTGAATCAAATCCCCGACCATTCTTCGTGTCAGTTCAATAACTTCGCAAATAACCAATATTGGGTCCAGCTACGACACCCAAATCAGTGGATATTCGCCGTGCGGGACAAAATACTGATGAACGTTGTTTGTCAGAGGAACGCCTCCCAAATAAGCTTGCAAGGGTCGGGCTACCTGACGGTTCCTGCTGGCTGCACAGTAAAACACGACTTGATTACCATACAGGGCCACAATATATTTTCAAGCTTATTAAGAGGGTCTTTTACGCCAGTGGGAAATTTGTCGGACTTCATTAATCTACGAACCCGCGAACAACTAGAGCAACATTCAGTAGAATATGCGAGGCAGTCAGGCGAAATATCTAACATCCAAGAACTCATAACACAGCAACAACTAAATGAGTACTTGCAGCAAACTCGGACCCATGACGCCCACCAATTTGCTATTGGTTACATCGCAGCCTTCTGCTGCGTGATCAGCATTGGCTACAAGATATGGAGAAGCACACAGCACCGACGACAACGAAGGGTAGTCAACACCCCCACGCCGGCTCCTCGGTCTGACCCTGGAGAAATATTTACAGTTCATATTGAACAATAGTTCAAGGCGGGGAGAATGTTTAGGCACAGAACTTCTAAATATTCTTCCCTCTTGCCCTTTTTTTATTCCATTACATGTGTTTGATTATTTGCATATTCGTTAAAATCTGTCTACGCAAGCAGTGCACAGGTAGTAGAATGTATTTTGTATTTTGTCTTATTATGCACTTTCTCACGGTAAATATCCGCACGAGCGGATGATTATTTGTTGAGTAAGCATTGCGTATGTCTGGTAGACATCCGCTCGGGCAATCGAGGTATCAATTGTCGATTACTCGTGCGGCATGCTTACCATGCAAAATTATTATGTGTAATTAGTATTTAAGGAAAAGCCGAAAATAAAGTAGACACAATTCAATCGAGAAATCAGAGCAACAAGGTTCTTTTCTTCGTGTACTCGATCGTCAATCTTATACTCTCCGCAGCAAGTCAGCCTTCAACGTTGGCCACCCGTTCACGTCAACTTCGGTACAATTGTTCTTTGGTATTCTGGTTCAAGCACCAGCATTATCAATCGTTGTCAAGGTACATGCACCTTGGTCGACATTACAAACGTACAAGCTTTTTTGAGGCTTTTTTGAGCTTTGTTATCGGCCTTTTGTTTTTTGTTTTCTCAAACATGTTTGATTTTTTTTGAGCTTTGTTTGAGCTGTTTTTGAGCTTTCGTGTCTACCTTTTGCTGAGCATTTCTTCAAACTATCTTTGAGCTTTTTCAAACTGTTTTTGAGCTTTTTTTGAGCCTTGTTTGAGCTTTTTTATCGACTTTTGATTGAGCTTTTTTTGTAACATGTTTGAGCGTTTTGTGAGCTTTTTTCGAGCCATTTTTGAGCTTTTTTTATGGACTTTTTACTGAGCTCCTTCTTCAAACATGTCTGAGCTTTTTTGAGCTTTTTTGTCTACCTTTTGTTGAGCTTTTCTTCAAACTGTTTTTGAGCTTTTTCCAAGCTGTTTTTGAACTTTTTTCGATCTCTTTTTTAGCTTTTCTTAGGCTTTTTGAGCTTTTTTTATCGATCTCTTATTGAGCTCTTTTTTCAAACATGTTTGAGCCATTTTTGAGCTTTTTTTGATTCCTTTTGGAACTTTTTTATCGACTTTTGTTGAGGCCTTTTTTCAAACATGTCTGAGCTTTTTTGAGGCTTTTTTGAGCTTTTGTATGGACCTTTTTTTGAGCTGTTTTTGAAACATGTTCGAACTTTTTTTTTTAATTTTTGAGCTTTTTTGAGATTTTTGTGAGCTTTTTTAGCGAAATTTTGTTGAGCTCTTTTTCGAACATGTTTGAGCTTTTTTTGAGCCGTGCTTGAGCTTTTTGTATACCTTTTGCTGAGGTATACCAAAGCTTGAGCTTTTTCCAAGCGGCTTTTGAATTTTGTCGATCTCTTTTTGAGCTTGTCTTAGGCTTTTTTGAGCTTTTTTATCGATCTCTTATTGAGCTCTTTTTTCAAACATGTTTGACTCTTTTTTGAGCTTTTTTTTAGCTTTTTCTTCTACCTTTTGTTGAGCATCTCTTCAGACTGTCTTTGAGGTCTGTTTTTGAACTTTTTGTGAGCCTTGTTTAAGGTCTTTTATGGACCCTTTGTTGAGCTTTTTTCGAAGCATGTTTGGGCGTTGTTTGAGCCGTTTTTGAGCTTTTTTTGAGGCTCTTTTGAGATTTTTTATCGACCTTTTGTTAAGCTCTTTTCTCAAACATGTTTGAGCTCTTCTTGAGCTTTCTTTGAGCCGTTTTTGAGCTTTTTTGTCTACCTTTTGTTGAGCATTTCTTCAAAGGGTCTTTGAGCTTTTTCAAACTGTTTTTGAGCTTTTTTTGAGCCTTGTTTCAGCTTTTTTATGGACCTCTTGTTGAGCTTTTTTTGAAAAATATTCGAGCGTTTTTTGAGCCGTTTTTGAGCTTTTGAGCTTTTTGTGAGCCTTTTTTGACATTTTTTATCGACCATTTGTTGAGCTTTTTTTGAAACATGTTTGAGCGTTTTTTGAACTTGTTTGAGCTTTTTTTGGGCCGTTTTTGAGCTTTTTGAACGCCCTTTTGTTGGGCTCTTTTTCAAACATGTATGAGCTTTTTTTGAGCCGTTTTTGAACTTTTTTATCGACTTTTTCTTGAGCCCTTTTTTCAAACATGTTTGAGCTTTTTTTGAGCTTTTTTGAGCCGTTTTTAAGCGTTTATGTCTACCTTTTGTTGAGCATTTCTTCAAACTGTCTTTCAGCTTTTTTTAAACTATTTTTGAGCATTTTTGGGGCCTTGTTTCAGCTTTTTTATGGACCTTTTGTTGAGTTTTTTTTTAAACACGTGTGAGCGTTTTTTGAGCTTTTTTTGACCCATTTTGAGCTTTTTTGAGCTTTGTTATCGGCCTTTTGTTGTTTGTTTTCTCAAACATGTTTGATTTTTTTTGAGCTGTTTTTGAGCTTTTGTGTCTACCTTTTGCTGAGCATTTCTTCAAACTATCTTTGAGCTTTTTCAAACTGTTTTTGAGCTTTTTTTGAGCCTTGTTTGAGCTTTTTTATCGACTTTTGATTGAGCTTTTTTTGTAACATGTTTGAGCGTTTTGTGAGCTTTTTTCGAGCCATTTTTGAGCTTTTTTTATGGACTTTTTACTGAGCTCTTTCTTCAAACATGTCTGAGCTTTTTTGAGCTTTTTTGTCTACCTCTTGTTGAACTTTTCTTCAAACTGTTTTTGAGCTTTTTTTTAGCTTTTTCTTCTACCTTTTGTTGAGCATCTCTTCAGACTGTCTTTGAGGTCTGTTTTTGAACTTTTTGTGAGCCTTGTTTAAGGTCTTTTATGGACCCTTTGTTGAGCTTTTTTCGAAGCATGTTTGGGCGTTGTTTGAGCCGTTTTTGAGCTTTTTTTGAGTCGTTTTTGAGCTTTTATGTCTACATTTTGTTGAGCATTTCTTCAAGCTGTCTTTGAGCTTTTTTCAAACTGTTTTGAGCTTTTTTTGAGGCTTGTTTGAGCTTTGTTATGGACCTTTTGTTGAGCTTTTTTGAAACATGTTTGAGGGTTTTTTGAACTTTGTTGAGCTTTTTTTGAGCCGTTTTTGAGCTTTTTTTATAGAAATTTTGCTGGGCTCCTTTTCAAACATGTATGAGCTTTTTTTTTGAGCTTTTTTTGAGCCGTTTTTGAGCTTTAACATCTACCTTTGGTTGAGCGTTTCTTCAAACTGTCTTTGATCTCTTTTCAAACTGTTTTTGAGCCTTGTTTGAGCTTTGTTATGGACCCTTTGTTAAGCTTTTTTTGAAACATGTTTGAGCGTTTTGTCAGCTTTTTGACGTATTTTTGAGCTTTTTTTAGGCTTTTTCGAAGCTTTTTTGAGCCTTTTTATCGACCTTTTGTTGGGCTCTCTTTTGAAACATGTTTGATCTTTTTTGAGCTTTTTTATCGGCCTTTTGTTGAGCATTTTTTTCAAACATGTATGAGCTTCTTTTGAGCTTTTTTGAGCCGTTTTTGAGCTTTTTTGTCTACCTTCTGTTGAGCATTTCTTCAAGCTGTCTTTGAGCTTTTTTCAAACCGTTTTGAGCTTTTTTTGAGCCTTGTTTGAGCTTTTATGTCTACCTTTTGTTGAGCATTTCTTCAAGCTGTCTTTGAGCTTTTTTCAAACTGTTTTGAGCTTTTTTTGAGCCTTGTTTGAGCTTTTTATGTACCTTTTGTTGGGCTTTTTTTGGAACAGTTGTAAGCGTTTTGTGGGCTTTTTTTGAGCCATTTTTGAGCTTTTTTTAAGGCTATTTTGAGCTTTTTTATCGACCTTTTGTTGAGCTCTCTTTTGAAATATGTTTGAGCTTTTTTGAACTTTTTTTGAGCCGTTTGTGAGCTTTTTTATCGGCCTTTTGTAGAGCTCTTTTTTCAAACATGTATGAGCTTTTTTCGAGCCGGTTTGGAGCTTTTTTGGCTACTTTTTGTTGAGCATTCCTGCAAAGTGTCCTTTGAACTTTTTTTCAAACTGTTTTTTAAACCTTTTTTTGAGCCTTGTTTGAGCGTTTTTATTAACCTTTTGGTGAGCTTTTTATGAAACGTGTTTGAGCGTTTTTTTGAACTTTTTTTGAACTTTTTTATCGACCTTTTGCTGAGCTCTTTTTTCAAACATGTTTGAGCTTTTTTGAGCCGTTTTTGAACTTTTTTGTCTACCTTTTTCTGAGCATTTCTTCAAACTGTCTTTGAGCTTTTTTCAAACTGTTTTTTGTGAGCCTTGTTTGAGCTTTTTTATTGACCTTTTGTTGAGCTTTTTTTTGAGACATGTTTGAGCTTTTTTCATGGACTTTTTGTTGAGCCTTTTTTGAAACATGTCTGAGCCTTTTTTGAGCTTTTTTTTGGGCTGTTTCTTGAGCTTTTTTATCGACGTTTTGTCGAGTTCTTTCTTCAAACAAGTTTGAGCTTCTTTTGGGCTTTTTTTTGAGCCGCTTCTGAGTTTTTTTTGTCTACCTTTGTTGAGCATTCCTTCAAACTGTCTTTGAGCTTTTTTCAAACTGTTTTTTGAGCCTCGTTTAAGCTTTTTTATGGACCTTTTGTTGAGCTTTTTTTGAAATAGGTTTGAGCGTTTTCCGAACTTTTTATAGCTTTTTTTTGAGCCGTTTTTTTTGCTTTAATATCTACCTTTGGTTGAGCATTTCTTCAAGCTGTCTTTGAGCTTTTTTCAAACTGTTTTGAGCTTTTTTTGAGCCTTGTTTGAGCTTTGTTATGGACCTTTTGTTGAGCTTTTTTTGAAACATGTTTGAGGGTTTTTTTGAACTTTGTTGAGCTTTTTTTTGAGCCGTTTTTTTGCTTTTTCATAGACCTTTTGCTCTGCTCTTTTCCAAACATGTATGAGCTTTTTTTGAGCCGTTTTTGAGCTTTAGTATCTACCTTTGGTTGAGCATTTCTTCAAACTGTCTTTGATCTTTTTTTCAAACTGTATTTGAGCCTTATTTGAGCTTTGTTATGGACCTTTTGTTGAGCTTTTTTTTGAAACATGTTTGAGCGTTTTTGTCAGCTTTTTGAGGTATTTTTGAGCTTTTTTTTGAG
>CATOTT010000083.1:50121-107895 GCA_951813785.1 Criorhina ranunculi
TTTCGGCAATTTTGAAAAATTTCGGAAAATCCGATTTTCGGCAATTTTTGAAAAATTTTCGGAAAATCCGATTTTCGGCAATTTTTGAAAAATTTCGGAAAATCCGATTTCCGGCAATTTTTGAATAATTCTCGGAATAACCGATTTCGGCATTTTTTGAAAAATTTTCGGAAAATCCGTTTTTCGGCAATTTTTGAACAATTTTCGGAAAATCCGATTTTCGGCAATTTCTGAAATATTTTCGAAAAATCTGATTTTCGGCAAAATTTTTCAAAAATTACAAAAAATCGGATTTTCCTTAAATTTTTCAAAATTGCCCAAAATCGGATTTTCCGAAAATTTTTCAAAAAATGACGAAAATCGGTTATTCCGAGATTATTCAAAAATTGCCGGAAATCTGATTTTCCGGAAAATTTTCAAAAATTGCCGAAAATCGGATTTTCCGAACATTTTTCAAAAATTACAAAAAATCGGATTTTCCAAAAAATTTTCAAAAATCGCCGAAAATCGGATTTTCCGAACAGTCATCGGCTGACCTTCCAACCGTACAGACCGAGCTAGCGAGATAAAGAGTGATCTTTTTGCATTTCTCACATTTTTCCCTGCCAAGTTATTAGCTTAGTTACCTTTCTAATACAAAAAGTGAATCAACAATTTACATATTACTGGTCCCCTAACAAGTGTTAAAGCTTCTGCGGGATGGCCCCGAAGCCAACTCGCCAATCGGGCAACCGGTACGGTATTCGTGACGAATTTACGATCTCCAATCCCCCGGACCCTCATCCAACCCCCCCACAAAAAAGACTAAAAACATCGAATATTACTTTCAGTGAATTTCCAGACCTACCAACAAAGTCAATCTTTAAAAATCCACGTTTTGTGCATATAACCTCAAAAAGTGAGTCCAAACCCTTAACCCCGATCAGTGTTTTCATCCTAAAAAAAACAATTGACTCAATCAGCACTCAATATGAAAAAATTTCTCAATTAAGAGACGGCTCAATTCTAATTCTAACAAAAGATCAAATTGTAGCAGATAAATTTATTAGATCAAAAGCTCTAGACAATATCTGTCCTGTCAATATTAAGCTTCACTCCAGCCTCAATCTCTTCAAAGGCATCGCATACGCGCCTTGCTTGTTAAACGTCTCCGAGGCAGAAATTATATCGGAACTTAAGAATCAAAACGTCACCGATGTGTTCAAATTCACGAAACTTCGAGAAAATAAAAGAACCCCAACTGGCCTCATGATTTTTACTTTCGACTTGTTCCAAATCCCCAACACAATCGATATTGGCTCGTACAAAACCATGATATCCGAATATGTTCCTAACCCAATGCGTTGTCATCAATGCCAACTACTTGGACACACATCTAAATGGTGTAAACGTGCTGCTTCTTGTGTAGTATGTAATCTCCCCCCTCACGACGACATAAACTGTACCCGCAAACTGTGTGCCAATTGTTCCGGACCTCACCCCGCCTCCTCTAAAACCTGTCCAAAGTATCTTCAAAGCAAAGCAATCCTCGAAATAAAAACCCAGAACAAGTGCACCTTGTCCGAAGCCAGGCGCATCCGCAGAGAACAAAACCCAATACGTGCCACCTTTTCTTCTGAGCTCTATTCAGAAAAACTTAAACAAACTTCTCATGAAACAACCGCTTCTAAACCCTCCACCTCCTTCTCGGCCGTCGAACAAAACACCTTAAACAAAGAGAAACCAGTCAACCAAATCTCTCCCAATCAAATTGCTTTAAAATTACAAAAAATTAACTCTAAATCTACTCAAAACACAGAAAATCTACATCCAATTAAAATAACAAATACAAGCATAGAAGAAAATACGGTAAGTCCCACTCTGACTCAAAGTGAAAACCCTCCATTAGTCTCAAACCCAAACACTGATAACGAAACTGCTCAGACTTCCAACTCCCACTCAAGAGCACATCTGCAAATTACTCCAAACGATCGCAACTCTCATTTAACCAAAAACGCCCAAATAGCAAACATAACCAATTTAAATAGCATAAACCAAATCAACTCTCTTCTAAATACCTCTTTCTTAACACAAAAACAACTCTCTATGACTACTGAGGATCAATATGACAGCTCTTAATATAACCAATAACCCACCCACACCCCGCGCCTCTGCTGGTGATGGAAGTCCCCGCCATAATGGCGGGGACTTTCACTACCGATGGGGGCGCGGAAACACTATACCATCAGGTGGAAATCTGCCTTCTACCTGTAAATTAAGCTGACAGGTAACAAGACAGACTCCACCGCCTATAACGATCTCAAAATTCTACAATGGAACATGAATGGTTACTACAATAACTATCATGCACTCCAATTGTTAATAAAATAATTTAATCCATGTATTATTTCCCTACAAGAAACGCACATTAAATACAAGTTACAACCCCTTCCACCAACAAATTACGTACCCTTCTTCCGCAATTTAGCCCGTAACACATCCTCTAAACAAGGCACAGGTTTTCTCGTTCACAAATCGATCCCTCATTGATTCTTCGAGATAAATTCCACCATATGTGCAATCGGTGTCGAAATAGAATTGAAATGTAAACTTACTATTCTATCAATCTTTATCCCACCTGAACAAAAATTCGAAACCTCTGATCTTGAAAATATTTTGAATAACATCGTGACCCCAATCGTTCTAACAGGCGACTTCAATTTTTGGAGTCCCGCTTGGGGATCTCCTACTTTGAACAGTCGTGGCAAAATTGTTGAAAACTTCATAGCAAACGCTGGGCTTTCAATTTTAAATGATGGACGTCCCACTCATTTCTCCACTCACGGAACATTTTCTCACATCGACCTTACCCTCATATCGCCACACATTACCCCAAAATCACTCTGGGATGTCTCCGACGACTTACACTGTAGCGACCACTTCCCAATCTTCACCAAAATATCTTTAGGTAACAGCCTTAAACTCCCAAAAACCCAACCAAAATTCTTGACAGACTTAGCCAAATGTGACTTATTCCAGGTCGAAGTCTCGAAACAAGTGTCACTCAGACCAACCTCCACCAACATTAACACAGAAGCTGCTTGTATTCTAAAGTCAATTCGCTCTGCAGCAAATTTGCATATTCCCCAATCAACAAATAAAGTACACAATAAAACAGTTCTCTGGTGGAATCATAATCTGAGCAACCTTCGCCAAATAAAGCAAAATGCATGGAAATCATTTAAAAAGTCACCAAATGACTCAAACTTAATATGCTACCGTAAGGCCAATGCCCAGTTCCGTAAGGCCGTAAAAATGGAAAAACTGCTTGTTTTAACAAATTTACTTCGGAAATCAACCAAAATTCCACTTCAAAAAAAATGTGGGCTGATATTAAACGTCTTACAGGCAATTACGTCCCTCACACAATCAAAGTCATTAAAACAGATTCAAGGAATTTAACTTGCCCAATAGCAATAAATAGTTACTTTGCAGAGTGTTGGAAAAAATCAAGATGACTCAAATTTCCACCCAAATTATATTAAAGAAAAAAACACATCGTTAAACAATGCTGAACCGCGCTACATCATTTCACCCTCAGCAAAGTTGATTGAATCCTCCATTAGTCTTCTAGAACTTGAAAGCAGTATGAGTTCAGTTACGGGTAAAACTCCAGGCTTTGATAGGATACCTTACCCAATGCTTAGAAACAGTCCACCTTGCCTCAAAACGAAGTTATTGTCCCTGTATAACAATATTTTCGACAGGGGAATAATCCCCCAAACATGGAAAGTGTCAACCATCGTGCCAATACCAAAGCCAAACAAAGACCATTCGACAGTATCAGGATACCGACCAATTTCCCTCCTCCCTTGCACCTCCAAAATCCTGGAAAAAATAATTTCAAAACGTCTCGTCTGGCTAGCAGAAAAAAACAAACTCTTAGATAAAAACCAACTAGCTTTCAAAAAGTGCAGAAGCACGATGGACTCACTCCTGCATCTTGACACTTTCATATCTTCGGCTCTTTCAGAAAAAAACCACGCTTCAATTTTCGCAATAGATTTTGAACAAGCATTCGACAGAATTGGTCCACATGTCATCTTAAATCAACTTATGCAATGGAAAATTGGGCCAAAAATATTGAGCTACGTTAAAGCTTTCCTAACCAATCGCAAATTCCGGATAAAAATTAATAACATATACTCTTGCATCCACAAAACAAAAAACGGCATCCCCTAAGGATCGCCACTATCAGTTACTTTATTTATAATCGCCTTTAACAAAATCAGTAGAATTGTTCGAAGCCACTCACTAATAAATCATGTTTTTTATGCAGACGACCTAATCCTATTTTCTAGACATAAAGACCTAGTAGCCCTAGCAACAACTTTTTCAAAACTACTTAAACAATTGTCAAAATGGGGCAACACATCTGGCGCCAAAATATCGATCTCAAAATGTCAACTATTACATATATGTAAAAAATACAAATGCCAAAAAAGTATTGAAGGAGTTAGTCTTAACAATGTCTGTATCAAAAATGTAAATCATTCAAAAATATTAGGCGTTATATTCGATTCTAAATATAGTTTTAAGGACCACTGTACATACATTTAAAAAAGCCTTACTACCAGGGTCAACTTAGTTAAGTATTTGTCCTCAAAAAAAAGTAATTGTAATGTAAATACTATTGTTAATGTTGTTCGTTCTATAATTCTCTCTAAAATCGACTACGGCCTTCCGATCTATAGTAAATGTCCAAAATCATCTATACAACTCATTTCAACACCATACCACACAGCAGCTAGAACCAGTCTGGGAGCCTTTCGCACAACGCCCATAAAAAATATTTTGACCGAAGCCGGACTCCCCCAACTAAACGATAGAATTGAATTCCTTACCTGGCAGATCATACAAAAAATTAACTCACCATTCCCAACACCTATTCAAGATGATGCCAAGAAAATATTGAGACGAAAAAAAAAGCCGAAATACCAATCAGCTCTACAAAAGTCACTGATTTCAGCCGCAAATCTGAACATCCCAGTCACCATAGAAAACAAGTCTAAAATCAATCTCCCCCCATGGACTCTGCCCAACAATAGTATTCTTTCTTATCTATCAGAATATTCAAAAACATCCACCAGCAACGAAGTGTACAAAACAATGTTTCTCGAAATAAAAATCATAGACTAGGTTGGCAACTTTTGTTTACTGATACCTCGAAATCAATTGACGGAACTTCATTCGCTGTTGTCAACGAAAATGGTGGTATTATCAGTAAAGGCCTTCTTCATTTTACTTCATCTACCTTTACAGCAGAAGCGTTCGCCATTTTAAAAGCAGTTCAAGCTGCAAAAAATAAAAAAACAATAATCTTTACTGACAGCCTAGCTTCAATCAATGCAATAAAAAACACCAATAAATACTCCAATATTATTGCAGACATCCGTGACAAACTTATCGCCAAAAGAAGCAATCTAAGATTGGCCTGGATACCAGGACACGCAGACATAGCTGGTAATGAAATCGCAGATGCAGAAGCTAAATTGGCACTTAAAGAGCCCCTTATCACCTTTTACCAATTTAGTCAGAATGACTTAAGAAACCACCTCAAAACATCTATGAGCATCAAGAGGAAAAACGCCTGGTCTGAATATAAACACCTATATTCAATGCTCAATCCAGCTGCTGTAAAAGGCTTATATCCTGCAAATTTACCAACCTCAATGATAAAAACCTACATAAGGCTCAGAATGGGACATACCAACTTAACCCACAAACACCTAATTAGCAAGGAACCTGCTCCACTTTGTGAGACCTGCGACGAAAAACCAACACTTACTATAACACACATGCTGCAATGCCGAAACATCAATTCAATCAGCAAAACCATCTCTGAAAAAGACCTTCAACAACTTTTAACGTTCATCTCCGACAGTAACATTAGATCCGTATATGAAGTTATCATAAAACTTAAGCTAGAATCCCTAATATAATTCCAACTTAACTTGTACTATCCGAAAGCCCTGGTAGCTAGCGCTTTAGATATTTTGTATTAAATGTATAATTTATTTACCTTTTAATAAAGTTATAATAATAATAATAATAATTTTCCGAAAATTGCCGAAAATCGGATTTTCCGAAAATTTTTAAAAAACTGCCAAAAATCGGATTTTCCCAAAATTTTTTCGAAAATTGCCGAAAATCGGATTTTCCGAAAATTTTTAAAAAAACTGCCAAAAATCGGATTTTCCGAAAACTTTTCAAATATTGCCGAAAATCGGATTTTCCGTATTTTTTAGGCTTTTTTGAGCTTTTTACCGACGTTTTGTTAAGCTCTTTTTCAAACATGTTTGAGCTTTTTTGAGCTTTTTATTTTACCTTTTGTTGAGCTTTTTCTCAAACTGTTTTTGAGCTTTTTCCAAACTATTTTTCAGCTTTTTTCGAGCTCTTTTTGAGCTTTTTTGAGTCTTTTTTGAGCTTTTTTATCGACCTTTTGTTGAGCTCTTTTTTTAAACATGTTTGAGCTTTTTTTGCGCTTTTTTCGAGCCGTTTTTGAGCTTTTCTTGAGACTTTTTTGAGCTTTTTATGAGTCTTTTGTTCAGCTCTTTTTTCTAACATGAGATTTTTTTTGAGCCGTTTTTGAGCTTTTGTGTTTACCTTTTGTTGAGCATTCCTTCAGACTGTCTTTGAACATTTGAGCTTTTTTCGAGCACTTTTCGATCTTTTTTGAGCTTTTTTTGAGCCGTCTTTGAGCTTTTTTGTCTACCTTTTGTTGAGCATTTCTTCAAACTGTCCCTTAGCTTTTTTCAAAAGATTTTTGAGCCTTGTTTAAGCTTTTATGGACCTTCTGTTGAGCTTTTTTTGAAACATGTTTGAGCGTTTTTTGAGCTTTTTTTGAGCCGTCTTTCAGCTTTTTTGACTCTTTTTGAGCCTTTTTTGAGCTTTTTTATCGACCTTTTGTTGAGCTCTTTTTCAAACATTTTTCAGCTTTTTTTGAAATTTTTTTGAGCCGTTTTTGAGCTTGTTTGCCTACCTTTCGCTTAGCGTTTTTGACTGTTTTTGAGCTTTTTTTGAGCTCTTTTTGAGCTTTTTTATGGGTTTTTTGAGCTTTTTTATCGACCTTTTGTTAAGCTCTTTTTCAAACATGTTTGAGCTTTTTTGAGCTGTTATTGAGCTTTTTTGTCTACCCTGTGTTGAGCATTTCTTGAAACTGTCTTTGAGCTTTTTTCAAACTGTTTCCGAGCTTTTTTTGAGCCTTGTTCAGACCTTTTTATGGACCCTGCTCTTCATAAAAGATGTTTCAGCTTTTTTTGAGCCGATTTTGAGCTTTTCTTGAGCCTTGTGTGAGCTTTTCTATAGACCTTTTGTTGAGTTCTTTTTTCAAACATGTTTGTGCTTTTTTGAGCTTTTTTTGAGGTGTTTTTAAGCTTTTTTGTCTACTCTTTGTTGCGCATTTCTTCGATCTGTCTTTGAGCTTTTTCTAAACTGTTTTTTAGTTTTTTTTTAGCCTTGTTTGAGTTTTTTTATGGACCTTTTGTTGGGCTTTCTTTGAAACATGTTTGAACGTTTCTTGAGCTTTTTTTGGTCTTTTTTTGATGTGTTTTTGAGCTTTTTTGTCCACCTTTTGTTGGGCATTTTTTCGAACTGTCTTTGAGCTTTTTCCAAACTGTTTAAGAGTTTTTTTTTAGCCCTGTTTGAGCTTTTTTGTCTACCTTTTGTTGAGCATTTCTTCAAATTGTCTTTGAGCTTTTTTAAACTGTTTTTGTGCTTTTTTGAGCCTTGTTTGAGCATTTATGGACATTTTGTTGAGCTCTTTTTCAAACATGTTTGAGCTTTTTCTGAGCCGTTTTCGAGCTTTTTATTGTACCTTTGTTGAGCTTTTCTTCAAACTATTTTTGACCATTTCCAAATTGTTTTTGAGTTTTTTAAACTTTTTTGAGGTATTTTTGAGCTTTTTTGTCTACCTTTTGTTGGGCATTTCTTCGAACTGTCTTTGAGCTTTTTTCAAAATCTTTTTGAGTTTTTTTTTGAGCCCTGTTTGAGCTTTTTATGGACCTTTTGTTGGGCTTTTTTTGGAATATGTTTGATCGCTTTTTGAGCTTTTTTGAGGCTTTTTGAGCTTTGAGCGACAAAAGGTCGATACTTTTGTTGAGCTCTTTATCAAACATGTTTGAGCTTTTTTTGAGCTTTTTATTTTACCTTTGTTGAGCTTTTCTTCAAACAGTTTTTGACCTTTTTCCAAACTGTTTTTGAGCTTTTTTTGAGCCTTGTTTAGGCTTTTTTATAGACCTTTTGTTGGGCGTTTTTTGAAACATGTTTGAGCATTTTCTGAGCCTTTTTTGAGCCGGTTTTGAGTTTTTTTGTTTACCTTTTATTG
Source organism: Criorhina ranunculi (assembly GCA_951813785.1). Classification (NCBI taxonomy): domain Eukaryota; kingdom Metazoa; phylum Arthropoda; class Insecta; order Diptera; family Syrphidae; genus Criorhina; species Criorhina ranunculi. Next base: position 58,487 of record CATOTT010000083.1, read on the forward strand.
AGCATTTCTTCAAACTGCCTTTGAGCTTTTTTAAACTGTTTTTGAGCTTTTTTTGAGCCTTTTTTGAAGTTTTTTATGGGGCTTTTGTTAAGCTTTTTTTTGAAACATGTTTGAGCGTTTTTTAAAGCTTTTCTTGAGCTTTTTTATCGACTTTTCGTTGAGCTCTTTTTCCAACCACGTTTGAGCTTTTTTGTCTACCTTTTGTTGAGCATTTCTTCAACCAGTCTTTGAGCTTTTTTCTAACTGTCTTTGAGCTTTTTTTGAGCCTTGTTTAAGCCTTTTTATCGACCTTTTGTTGGGCTTTTTTTTCAAGTATGTTTCAGATTTTTTTGAGCCGTTTGTGAGCTTTTTTGTCTACTTTTTTGAGCGTTTCTTCAAACTGTCTTTGAGCTTTTTTCAAACTGTTTTAGAGCTTTTTTTGAGCCTTGTTTAAGCTTTTTTATCGACCTTTTGTTGAGCTTTTTTTCAGCCATGTTTGAGCTTTTTTTGAGCAGTTTTTGACCTTTTTGTCTACCTTTCGTTGAACATTTCTTTAAACAGTCTTTGAGATTTTTCCACATTGTTGTCGATCTTTTTTTGAGCCTCGTTTGAGCTTTTTATGGACCTTTTGCTGAGCTCTTGTAAAAACATGTTTGAGCGCTTTTTGAGTTTTTGAGCCATTTTTGAGCCTTTTTGGGGCTTTTTTGAGCTTTCTTATCGACCTTTTTTTGAGCTCTTTATCAAACATGTGTGAGCTTTTTTGAGCCGTTTTGAGCTTTTTATGGACCTTTTGTTGAAACTGAGCGTTTTTTGAGCTTCTTTTGACCCATTTGTGAGCTTTTTAAGGGCTTTTTTGAGCTTTTTTATCGACCTTTTGTTGAGCTCTTTTTCAAACATGTTTGAGCTTTTTGGGCTCTTTTTGAGCCATTTTTGAGTTTTTTTGAGGTTTTTTGAGCTTTTTTATCGACCTTTTGTTGAGCTCTTTTTTCAAACATGTTTGAGTTTTTTTTGAGCTGTTTTTGAGCTTTTTTGTCTACCTTTTATTGAGCATTTCTTCAAACTGTCTTTGAGCTTTTTCCAAACTGTTTTTGAGCTTTTTTGAGCTCTTTCTGAACTTTTTTATCGACAGCGGTAAATCAACCATGGGTCTATTCATTGACATGACAAAGGCATTTGACATGGTGGACCATAATTTTTTGCTTAGTAAGCTATATAATGCTGGTTTTCGGGTAACACTTTTAAATGGTTTCAATCGCATCTAAAGGATAGAAAACAAAGAGTTAAGGTGAATGGAATATTTAGTGAGCCAAGACCTTTAAAAAATGGTGTACCACAGGGTTCTGTACTTGGCCCATTGTTCTTTTTGATTTACATTAACTCTCTGTTCAAGCTTAAACTAAATGGTACTTCAACCGCATTTGCAGACGATATAGCTCTTACGTATGAATTCCAAACTGTATTTGAATGTATCACAAAAATTGAGGAAGATCTTGAAATCTTAAGATCGTGGTTTACCTCACATCAATTAATTATTAGTGAGAAAACTAAACTTATGTCTTTTAAGATATCTGGAAATAGTCTTCCTGATTATAATCTCTGTTTTCACTCCCACGACTGTAAGCAATTTTCATTACCTGTTCATAAATGTGGCAAAAGTAATTTTATATCTAACATGCAGTGTTCCGGAAATTGCTTCAAAATTGAAACGGTACAGCAATTCAAATACTTAGGCGTTATTATTGATAACAATCTAAATTGGAAAGACCATATTCAAACGCTAAAATCATATATGATGTTAGTCACACGTAAAATGTACCTTATAAAGCCGTTTTGCTCAAAAAAAGTCTTAACTACTATTTACTATGGCCTTGCGCACTCCAAGTTGCAATACGGCATTACAAGCTGGGGTGGATCGTATTTTAACACCTTTGGACCATTATTAATAGCTCAGAAGCATTTAATTAGAATTATTTGTAATAAAAATCGGTTTGCTGAAAGTTGGCCTTTATTTAAGGAGTTGCTAATTCTACCAATGAGACATTTATATGTATTTAAAGTATATACTAAGAGAATTTTTTTTAAAAAAGCGGTAATATTCCAAGTAGGAATTCTCAAATGTACAATCTACAATCTACGTAATTGCACACCGAGCGCATTTTACACTTTTCTATACCTACATATACAGCTCCAAAATTATTTAATAAATAGCCCTTCGATATCAGAGAAAGTCTTCGCTTTCTTCTTTCATTAAAAAAGTTAAAGATTGGTTATTCACTATTCATTATGACTGCATTGAATCATTTATCTAAATTCTTGTTTTAATCGCCAGCACAATAAATGTTTTAATTATAAATGTTATAGCAGGCTCCAACAGTGTATATTATCTACGAAATGTTACTTTTATATTTTTTGTCCTTTTGAATTTTCTGAATTGTTTTTTCTCTTCTTTTTTTCTTATTATATATTATAACTAAGTAAATACTGATAGATGTTACGCAAGGTTGAGCTTTTTTGAGCCCTATTTGGGCTTTTTTGTCTAGCTTTTGTTGAGCTTTTCTTCAATTTCTTTTTGAGTTTTTTCCAAACTGTTTTTGAGCTTTTTTCGAGCTCTTTTTGAGCTTTTTTATCGACCTTTTGTTGAGCTCGTTTTTCAAACATGTTTCAGCTTTTTTGGGCGGTTTTTGAGCTGTTTTGTTTACCTTTTGTTGAACATTTCTTTAAACTGTCTTTGAGCTTTTTTCAAACGGTTTTTGAGCTTTTTCTGAGCCCTGTTTGAACTTTTTTATGCACCTTTTGTTGAGCTTTTTTTTTGAAACATGTTTGAGCGTTTTTTAACTCTTCAATTCCTGATGTCACCTGTACGTGACAGATGTTTTACATTTTTTTTTTACCATAGGGTTATTAAATTTTTGCATTCCGCCATTATCATTGGAAAGCCAATAAGTGTTTTTATATTAATTTTTTTTTTGGAACACTAGTTTTGCGTCATCTGTCAAATTTGTTCAATTGTTTCGCGCGCTATTGAGCTTCTGTCGTGTTTGTATTTTTCGTGCAATATAAACTGGAATAATTATGGCCAAACCGTAAATATTGTCTTTTTTATAATTGCATGTGGTAAATGAATCTATAAGCTGTAATACAAACGCATTTTACTATAAAAACAACACTTGGCATGGTTACGGACACGTTCAAAATATGAAGTGTCACCTTTAGGTGACACTGGGTAGTATTACAAAAAAAATTATTTAGCGTTTGGATTAGCGCTTTATGGTAATGGGATTTAAGAGCTTGTTTATGTTTTACAGATTGACATTAGATGAGATCGTCGAGGAATTAGAGGCAGGGGAGGACCCTGGCGACATTGTATTGTTTCCTCCTGACGATGGTATGGTAACTGGCGAAGAAAGTGGATATGAAAACAAAGCTGATGTTGGAGGAACTGGAACTATCCGAGAAAACCGTTTAGAAAATTGCAAACTTATGAATTCAAAAGACATGAAAAGGAAGCTGTGTCATCAAACATCAAAGGAAATTATTGCAGTTAAGTGGCACGATAACAGTATCGTTACAGTCGTATCAAACTGCCATGGATTGAATCCTATTACAAAAGTAGATCGGATCGGAGTAATAAACAAAAAACGGTCGAAAATTCAAGTTGATTGTCCAGCTGTTATCAAAATGTACAACAAGTACATGGGTGGAGTTAACCGTTTTGACGAAAATGTTGACTCTATGAGGGTAAGTCTTCGCGGCAAAAAGTGGTGGTACCCTCTCTTTGCTTTTGGCCTAGACGCTGCTTGTCAAAATGCTTGGCTTATCAAAAAACAATCTTAAACAAAAAACAATTGAAGAGTTAAAGCCTTTTTTGGGCTTTTTTATCGACCTTTTGTTGAGCTCTTTTTCCAACCATGTTTCAGCTTTTTTTGGGTCGTTGTTGAGTTTTTTGTCTACCTTTTGTTCAGCGTTTCTTCAACCTGTCTTTGGGCCTTTTTCAGACAGCTTTTGTTGAGCCGGTTTTGAGCTTTTTTGTCTACCTTTTGTTGAGCATTTCTTCAAACTGTGTTTGAGCTTTTTTCAAACTGTTTTTGAGCTTTTTGTTAGCCTTGTTTAAGCTTTTTATCGACCTTTTGTTGAGCTCTTTTGAGCCATTTTTGAGCTTTTACTGAGCTTTTTTTGAGCCTTTTTTGAGCTTTTTTGTCTACTTTTTGTTGAGCAATTCTTGAAACAGTCTTTGGCCTTTTAACAAACAATTTTTGAGCTTTTTTTAGCCTTATTTGAGCTTTTTTATCGTCCTTTTGTTGAGCTCTTTTTCCCAACATGTTTTAGCTTTTTTTAACCTTTTTTTGAGCTTTTGTGTCTACTTTTTGTTGAGCATTGCTTCAAGCTGTCTTTGAGCTTTTTGCAAACGGTTTTTGATTTTTTTTGAGCCTTGTTTGGGCTTTTTTATGGACCTTTTACTGACCTTTTTCAAAACATGTTTGAGCTTTTTTTCAGCTTTTTTTGAGCCGTTTTTGGGCTTTTTGTCTACCTTTTGTTGAGAATTTCTTCAATCTGTCTTTGAGCTTTTTCAAACTGCTTTTGAGAATTTTTTAAGCCTTCTTTGAGCTTTTTTATGGACCTTTTGCTGAGCTTTTTTTGAAACAAGTTTGAGCTTTTTTTGAGCCGTTATTGACCTTTTTTGTCTACTTTTTGTAGAGCATTTCTCCAAACTGTTCTTGATCTTTTTTCAAACTGTTTGTGAGCTTTTTGTGAGCTTGTTTGAGTTTTTTCGTGGACCTTTTGTTGAGCTTTTTTTAGAACATCTTTGAGCGTTTTTTGTCGAGCTTTTCTTAAATTTTTTTGAGCTTTTTCCAAACTGTTTTTGAGCTTTTTTCGAGCTCTTTTTGAGCTCTTTTATCGACATTTTTGAGCTCGTTTTTCAAACATGTTTGGGCTTTTTTGGGCGTTTTTTGAGCTTTTTTCAAGCCGTTTTTGAGCTTTTTTGTCTACCTTTTGTTAAACATTTCTTCAAACTGTCTTTGAGCTTTTTTTCAAACGGTTTTCGGGCTTTTTTTGAAACTTGTTCGAACTGTTTTATGGACCTTGTCTTGATCTTTTCTTTGGAACATGTTCGAGCGTTTTTGTTAGCTTTTTGCAGCCATTTTAGAGCTTGTTTTGGGCTTTTTTATCGACCTTTTGCTGAGCTCTTTTTTCAACTACGTTTGAGCTTCCTTGAGCTTTTTTTGAGCCGTTTTTGAGCATTTTGTCTAACTTTTGTTGAGCATTTCTTCTAACTGTCTTTGGGCTTTTATCAAACAGTTTTTGAGCTTTTTTTGAGCTTTGTTTGAGCTTTTTTATCGATTTTTTGTTGAACTCTTTTTTCAAATATGTTTCAGCTTTTGTTGAACCGGTTTTGAGCTTTTTTGCCTACCTTTTGTTGAGCATTTCTTCAAACTGTCTTTGAGCTTTTTTCAAACTGTTTTTGAGCTTTTTGTTAGCCTTGTTTAAGCTTTTTATCGACATTTTGTTGAGCTTTTGTGAGCCATTTTTGAGCTTTCGTTGAGCTTTTTTTGAGCCGTTTTTGAGCTTTTTCGTCTACTTTTTGTTGAGCATTTCTTGAAACTGTCTTTGGCCTTTTAACAAACAGTTTTTGAGCTTTTTTGAGCCTTGTTTGAGCTTTTTTATCGTCCTTTTGTTGAGCTCTTTTTCCAAACATGTTTTAGCTTTTTTAACCTTTTTTTGAGCCGTTTTTGAGCTTTTGTGTCTACCTTTTGTTGAGCATTGCTTCATACTGCCTTTGAGCTTTTTTCAAAGTGTTCTTGAGCTTTTTTTTTAGCCTTGTTTGAGCTTTTTATGCACCTTTTGTTTTTTGAGCTTTTTTGAGCCATTTTTGAGGCTTTTTTGTCCACCTTTTGTTAAACATTTCTTCAAACTGTCTTTGAGCTTTATGCAAACGGTTTCTGATTTTTTTTGAGCCTTGTTTGGGCTTTTTTATGGACTTTTTACTGACCAATTTTTAAAACATGTTTGAGCTTTTTTTCAGCTTTTTTTGAGCCGTTTTTGGGTTTTTTGTCTACCTTTTGTTGAGAATTTCTTCAATCTGTCTATGAGCTTTTTCCAAACTGGTTTTGAGAATTTTTGAGCCTTATTTGAGCTTTTTTATAGACCTTTTGGTGAGCTTTTTTTGAAGCAAGTTTAAGCTTCTTTTTTTGAGCCGTTATTGGCCTTTTTTGTCTACTTTTTGTAGAGCATTTGTCCAAACTGTCCTTGATCTTTTTTCAAACTGTTTATGAGCTTTTTGTGAGCTTGTTTGAGTTTTTTCATGGACCTTTTTTTGAGCTTTTTTTGGAACATCTTTGAGCGTTTTTTGTTGAGCTTTTCTTAAATTTTTTTGAGCTTTCTCCAAACTGTTTTTGAGTTTTTTCGAGCTCTTTTTGAGCTCTTTTATCGACATTTTTTTGAGCCCGTTTTTCAAACATGTTTGGGCTTTTTTTGAGCGTTTTTTGAGCTTTTTTTCAGCCGTTTTTGAGCTTTTTTGTCTACTTTTTGTTAAACATTTCTTCAAACTGTCTATGAGCTTTTTTTCAAACGGTTTTTGGGCTTTTTTTGAACCTTGTTCGAACTGTTTTATGGACCTTTTGTCGATCTTTTCTTTGGAACATGTTCTAGCGTTTTTGTTAGCTTTTTTTCAGCCATTTTAGAGCTTGTTTTGAGCTTTTTTTTCGACCTCTTGTTGAGCTCTTTTTTCAACTACGCTTGAGCTTCCTTGAACTTTTCTCGAGCCGTTTTTGAGCTTTTTTGTGCACCTCGTGTTGGGCATTTCTCCAAACTGTCTTTGGTCTTTTTCCAAACCGTTTGTGAGCTTTTTTTGAGCCTTGTTTGAGCTTCGTTATGGACCTTTTTTGGACATTTTTTTGAAAAATGTTTGAGGGTTTTTGGAGCTTTTTGAGGCCCTTTTGAGCCTTTTTATCGACATTTTGTTGAGCTGTTTTTCAAACAAGTCTGAACTGTTTTGAGCCGTTTTTGGGCTTTTTGTCTACCTTTTGTTGAGCTTTTCTTCAAACTCTTTTTCAGCTTTTTCCAAATTGTTTTGACCTTTTTTTTAGCCTTGTTTGAGCTTTTTTATGGACCTTTTTTGAGCTCTTTTTGAAACATGTTTGAGCATTTTTTAGCCGTTTTTGAGCTGTCTTTGGGATTTTGTCTACTTTTTGATGAGCATTTCTTCAAACTATCTTTGAGCATTTTTCAAACTGTTTTTGAGCTGTTTTTGACCCTTGTGCGAGCTTTTTTATAGACCTTTTGTTGAGCTATTTTTGAAACATGTTTGAGCTTTTTGTGAGCCGTTTTTGAGCTTTTTTTGAGGCTTTTTTGAGCTTTTTTATCGACGTTTTGTTGAGCTCTTTTTTCAAACATGTTTGAGTTTCTTGAGCTTTTTTGAGCCGTTTTTGAGCTTTTTTGTCTACATTTTGTTGAGCATTTCGTCAAACTGTCTTTGAGCTTTTTTCAAACTGTTTTTGAGCTTTTTTGAGCCTTGTTTGAGCTTTTTTATGGACCTTTTGTTGAGCTTTTTTGAAACATGTTTGAGCTTTTTTGAGCCGTTTTTGAGCTGTCTTTGGGATTTTTGTCTACTTTTTGATGAGCATTTCTTCAAACTATCTTTGAGCATTTTTCAAACTGTTTTTGAGCTGTTTTTGACCCTTGTGCGAGCTTTTTTATGGACCTTTTGTTGAGCTTTTTTTTGAAACATGTTTGAGCTTTTTTTGAGCCGTTTTTGAGATTTTTTTGAGGCTTTTTTGAGCTTTTTTATCGACCTTTTGTTGAGCTCCTTTTTCAAACATGTTTGAGCTTTCTTGAGCTTTTTTGAGCCGTTTTTGAGCTTTTTTGTTTACCTTTTGTTGAGCATTTCTTCAATGTGTCTTTGAGCTTTTTTCAAACTGTTTTTGAGCTTTTATTGAGCCTTGTTTGAGCTTTTTTATGGACGTTTTGTTGAGATCTTTTTTCAAACACGTTTAAGTTTTTTTGAGCTTTTTTGACCCGTTTTTGAGTTTTTGAGGCTTTTTTGAGCTTTTTTATCGACCTTTGGTTGAGATCTTTTTTCAAGCATGTTTGAGGTTTTTTTGAGCCGTTTTTGGGCTTTTTGTCTACCTTTTGATGAGCATTTCTCCAAACCGTCCTTGATCTTTTTTCAAACTGTTTGTGAGCTTTTTTTGAGCTTGTTTGAGCTTGTAGAAATTTGCTCATCCTGTAATGCTTTTTGGTAATCAACTGTTATAATTGCCTCTTAGTAATCAACTGTTATAATTGCCTTTTAGTAATCAACTGTTATAATTGCTTTGACATTTCATTTTTCTAAAGTTTAATCATTCCTGTTTTAACCATCAATTAGTAAAGTTCGTTTAAATAAAGTCTTAATTATATCATTCGGGTCTTTTTAATTAAGGAGATTTTTTCATAATGCCGAAACCCGGGAACGAAGACGAAATAATTGAACTATAAATTGTATTAATTATCGTGATGGAAAACGCGAGTAGATCCGGATATCGAGGACAAGTAACACGTGTCGGGAAAAGTGCGAACGATTATTTGCAATCGCCGGAGTCCGTACCTACCGCCGCGAATGAAGAAAGTTGGGACAATATCGAGGAGGAACTTAAGGTTCTCCTTCATCGTTTGAAAATTAGCCTACGACGGTCTTATTAGGGCGAATAATGCCTTCGTAGGTAGTGCGGTATTAGAAGAACAAATTAAAGATAGTGAAGTGGCTATTGCGTATGAAGACGAAGCAAATTCCGTTATCACGCGATTAACACAACGCCTCGAACGATTGTCCCGTATGCGTAACGTTAACGGTCCATTGGCTCGTGCCACACAGACGCTACCATCACGTGATGATACGAAAGGTGTTAGATTACCAATGCTTTCCCTTAAAACATTTTCTGGTGATTTTCGTGAGTGGCTCCCGTTCTGGGAGCAATTCAAGACAACCGTGCACGATAATAATTCCTTGTCAGGGACAGACAAATTTATTTACCTGCAAGCTACCCTGAAGGGAACGGCCGCCGACGCGATTGCAGGGTTCACGCCGAGTGGAAGCTGCTACGATGGAGCTATAGCCGTGCTCCAGGAAGAGTTTGGTGATACGGACAAATTGATAGACAAAAATATAAACGAAATGATGTCCATTCCATCCATGACGGCAAAGGGAGATCTACGTGGCCTGCGCAAAATATACATTACTGCCACCTGTTCCATCAGATCCCTCACTGCATTAGGAATCCCATTCAGTAACTACTCTATCATGTTGAAATCAAAATTATAACGTTGTTTATCGAATGAGCTCCGTGCTAATTATTTTCGTTCTAGCCATGCAAGTGACGCACCTGTCGAACCTGCTAACGTTTCATCATCAGAAAGTGAATGCTCTTTCACTCTTGATGGTGATAAGCAAATCAAGGCCATATTACGTTTCATCAAGAGAGAGATTGTGGCTTTAGAAAATTCATTAGAGGATAGAGACAGCCGAAGGCAACCGAAACTATATTCAACAGCAGCTGGATTGTTGACCACGTCACATCCACAATCATCATGTTTTTTCTGCAATTCTGCTTCTCATCATAATAGAGATTGTGACAGCTCATTAACCTTAACGCAACGAAAAAACATGCTGAAGCAGGATGGGAGATGCTTCCGTTGTACCTCTTGCGGTCACTCAGCGAAAAGGTGTACGCTTAAGCACTTGCGATGTATCGTCTGCAAGGGGTGGCATGCAAGGGTAATGTGCGATCCGGATTATCCTCGACAAGCGGTACAATCATTGGATAAGTCTATTCCCATGAAGTCGGTCAATTTGTATACAGCTGTTGTAAGAGAAAATACCACAACTGTGTTTTTACAAACGGCATCGGTGTTCGCGCTCAATACGGGTGAAGATTGTAGTGCGTATGTGCGGGTAATTTTGGACGGCGGTAGCCAGTTGATATTTATCAAAGAATCGCTTGTTGAGAAACTGTGCTTACAGATTATAGGCTCGCGCAATATTAGCTTAATTCCCTTCGGTAGTGAGGAAAGACAATCGTCGGATAAAAAATACAATATAGCGCGATTAAAACTGAAAGGGCAAACTAATGACAATATGCTGGAGCTGGACGCGGTCGTAGTGCCCACGATTTGTCTCGATGTGCTGACAGTACCCACAGGAAATTGTGCTAACAATCATGAATTTGTATTAGCTGATGCGCGTCCGTTTAATAATTGCCCGGAAGAGGGTATATCAGTTTTAATCGGCGCGGATAATTATTGGCGAATAGTAACGGGTAAGGTCAAACGAATCGATGAACGGTTAATGGCAATTGATACGTTGTTTGGATGGACTTTGCAAGGCCCAGCTCCGGTTTGTGTGTTAAGTATTCAAACTGCTATCGCGAATGATTTACATATTAGTGCTCTAAACGAAAATGCATTCTATGAACTTGAAACGATTGGTTTAAACCCATTAGAAATGAAACCGAATCATTCTTACGGGAATTTATAGACAATTGCATTACTAAAAACAATAATCGATATGAGGTCAGCTTACCGTGGAAAGATGAGTGCATTTTCTTACATGACAATCAAGTAGGCGCATTAACTCGATTCAAATCGCTCATAAAAAGACTTTCTAGATCACCTACAGATCTTTTAACGTACGATTAGGCAATGTGGGATCTTATCCATTCTGGCATAGCAGAACGGGTGAATCAAAAGGCGGATGGCACTCGAACGTATTATATGCCACATCGAGGAGTGTATCGGGATGACAAAGTTACTTCGAAACTCCGTATCGTATTTCATGCCTCCGCACATGTCGAGCATTGTCTATCGCTTAACGAGAATTTATTGCCTGGTCCTAATCTAATGCCTGACTTGTTTAAAATGTTACTTAATTTTCGTCTAGGTTCCATTGGGCTTGTTGCGGATATCGAGAAGGCATTCCTCCAAATAGCCTTGGATAAGAGAGATCGAGATGTTCATCGGTTTTATTGGTTTTCATCCGAAATTGATGCTAATAATTTTGTTCTTCCAGAGTATCAAATTTATCGGATGACTCGAGTAACTTTTGGAGTAACATCAAGTCCCTTTATGTTGGCGGCAACATTGAAACGACACCTTCAGGCCGAAAGCGAGCAGTTTCCGGAGACATGTCCCATTTTGTCTGACAGTTTCTACGTGGATGATGTCGTATGTAGCGTGGACGATGAAGGATCAGCAGTGTAGTTATACCAACAGGCAACTCAAGTCCTAAGGGAAGCTGCAATGAACCTGAGGAAATGGATCAGTAATCACCAGGCGGTAAAGAAGTACTTTTCGGAGACACCTCCTGATAAGCAGAAAGTTTTAGGTGTTCTATGGTATGTACATACCGATGAATTAGCCATCGATTTAAGCCCCGTGCTGAACTCAAACGTTTTTTTTGAAAGCGCAACCAACCAAACGCTACGTATTACAGGTAATATCGAGCTTTTTTGGGGTTTTTTCGGACCATTTTTAATAAATTTTAAAATATTTTTTCAAACAATTTGGAAACGGAAGCTGGAATGGGATGAGGAGTTGCCATCAGACTTATTGAAAATTTGGGGCCTATTTTATTCCAGTATTGCTAATTTGAAGGATGCATCGATTCCACGTTGCGTTTTAGATGAGAGGGATGCTATCAGGAAGGAACTTCATCTTTTCGCCGATGCTAGCCAAAAGGCATATGGCACGATGGCCTACGTAAGATCCACCAATAATATACAAACGACCGTGCGATTTCTCTGTGCAAAATATAGAGTCGCCCCCCTTAAAGGAGGCAACTTCTCAAAACGAACTAACGCTTCCACGATTGGAACTAACTGCGGCCTTAATTGCTTCAAGACTATGCTCATATTTGGTTACGAATTTAAAGGTTTCATTTGAGCGTGTTATACCTTTGGACAGACTCAAAAATCACTCTGTGTTGGATTAGGAGCAATTCGGGAAAGAGATGGAAGCCGTACGTGGAAAACTGAGTTTCAGAGATTCAACAACTGACCAAGGATTTTGAATGGAACCATTGCCCTGGCAAAGAAAATCCTGCTGATTTCTTAACAAGAGGTGAAACATCAACATTTTTGGCAGCTTCCGACCATTGGATACACGGACCTGCTTGGTTACGATCTGGTCCAGAAAGATGGCCGAATAACGACCTTCAGGTAGATTTTCCTCAACCTTTTATCTCTTTGCAGGTAACCGTTGCCGATACAAACAAGGCAGGCTTGCGGCAGGCTTTTTCCAATGGAACGCTTTAGTAGTTGGACAAGAACGCTGCGGGTAACTGCATTTGTGATGCGTTTTACACGCGGTCTTCGTAAGGAGCAAATTAATCAGAGTGATGATTTTATTACTGCTCAGGAACTTCAATTAGCCGAGAGATACTGGATCAAGTATGTTCAAGAATCAGAGTTTTTGCGAGGAAATTCATGTAGTCCAGAAGGGAGAAGCTATCGGTAAATCTTCCGTTCTACTTACATTAAATCCAGAGACGCTAAATTGCCGGATATTAACGCTTTCCCAATTATATTGCCATACCGATCTATCATAAGCAAACTTATTGCACTGCATGTTCACCAGAGCATGTTGCACAGCAGCGCGAATACTACGCTATCGGAGTTGAGGAACAAATTTTGGATTGTAAGGGGTAGACAGCTGGTGAAATCTGTAATTTCCCGATGTTTTGTGTGTAAGCGGATATCGGCTCTTCCTGGAACGCAACCATTCGCTCCTCTTCCTCGTGATAGGATGATGATCTCTCGCCCATTGGACATGACCGGAGTGGATTATGCTGCCGGTGATGGATCAACAAGGAAGGTTTACATAATGTTACTAACTTGCGGTTCTGTAAGAGCCGTACACTTGGAGCTCGTGGGCAGATCTCACCGCTGAGTGTTGTCTGCTAGCGTTGAGAAGATTTTTCGCACGAAGAGGGACGCCAAGCATAATTAACTCTGACAATGCTAAAACGTTTAAGAGTGCATCCAAGGAGCTGAAAAATTTTGAATGATGCTCTGAGTAGTGGGATGGTGCAAGATTTTGTGAGTACCAAGGGTATTCGATGGAAATTTATCGTTGAGAGGGCGGCTTGGTGGGGTGGTTTTTGGGAACGACTCGTCAGGAGTGTAAAGGTTGTCCTGAAGGTAACAATTGGACGAGCTATACTTAATTTTGAACAGCTACGAACGTTATTAACTGAAGCCGAGAGTGTTGTCAGCTCCCGACCGCTAACGTATATTTCAGATGATCCTAGAGATTTAAATAATCTTACTCCTTCTCATTTTCTAACAGGCTCATCTGGACTTTGTGATTTATACCAGCTTGATAATCCGCAGACGCGCAGCGAACTTCGGCTTAAGTGGAGTTCGAGGTTAAGTACTTTGCAATGCCTGTGGAGGCGTTGGAGGCTTGAATATTTGCAGCAGCTCCGAACACTTCATCACTCGAACAGAGGTTCATCTTCGGGATTCAAACCCAATGATGTTGTCATTTTTACATGATCCATCTCTATCGAAAATGTTCTGGAAGCTGACGGTAATCGAAGAGGTTTATCCCGGGCGTGACAACAAAACAACGGCGTGTCAAATAAGGTTGGCTAACAGGACCAAGCTTCGACGACCGGTGCAGTTATTGTATCCTTTGGAAGTCAACTGAATTTAATTTGTATCATTTTGGGGCGGAGGATGTAGAAATTTGCTCACCCTGAAATGCTTTTTAGTAATCAACTGTTATAATTGCCTCTTAGTAATCAACTGTTATAATTGCCTTTTAGTAATCAACTGTTTATAATTGCTTTGACATTTCATTTTTCTAAAGTTTAATCATTCCTGTTTTAACCATCAATTAGTAAAGTTCATTTAAATAAAGTCTTAATTATATCATTCGGGTCTTGTTGCGGAACTAACCATTTTATATATTAATTCACACTTGTACTTCCAATTTGTAACAATATTTAAAAAAATACTTGCGCTCCTATGGCAACACTGTAATCTTTCATTATGTTCTACTTATCACATCTTGCTATGTTAAAAACAATATGTATCATCCCTTTATGTACCTATGTAAACAGTCACGCGACATCACACCACTCAACTGTAACCGCAACTGGCTTTGCTATGTACACATGCGTACCCGAATATGTAAAAACGGGAACATCAGCCCCAGCTGCTTATGTATAAACATTTTCTTGTTATTTTCGTGGAGTTTTTGCACTCACTTGCGTTTTACCCTTTGACTGGTGTGGTCGTAATAAATAGAGTTTAATGTAAGCCAAATAAGTTAAGAATAAAATGAAGTTTAATTTTACAAAAAAAAAAATACAGTCCACTTAGTGTTCAAACATTTTTGGTCCTTCGAGCCGAATAATATTCTAAGAATGTGCCGAGCTGCATTAAAAAACTGTTCGTGAATAAATGAAAGTGTGCCGAGCTGCAAAAAATAAAAAATATAAAGAGTGAACTGTGCCGTGCTGCAAGGGGAAAAAAAGGAAATAAACTTTTGCGTTGGAATCGATCGAGCTACGATTCTGTGATTTGCTTTCTAGTGTGCGTAATCTGTGCATAACTGTTGCTGTTGTTGGACTACGTGATCTGTGCTGTTGCTGTTGTTGGAGAGTGCTGCTCCACGTGGGAATAGTAAGAATTTACCTAGCTGTAATTCGAGGTAACAGATTTTACATTTAATATTACATATAAAATGGAGGCCAAAAGAGCGCGGTGCAAGGGTAATGCCATGCGGTTTGAAAACTTTTTGAACGGCGTAACCCAACAAACATCAATATTTGAGCTTCAGAGTCGGTTAGAGAAGATAGAGCAAATGTACCGCGAGTTTATTGAGATTGATGATGATATGATGGCGTTAGGGGAAGAGTTGACTGATAGGGAGGCTGAGCTAGACGACTTCGATAGCCGGTACTTTCGCCTAAAATCAGAGTATATTTGGCTGGTTTCTGAAAAGCAAACCGTTCCAACAGTTGAGCCTCAGCTGCTAAATTCGACCACCATCACTTCTGATGCATTTCAAAAATTTCTTGATCAACAAGCGGTTTTCTTGGAGAGATTAAGCAGTGCTCCGTTAAGTGCTTCAGAATCTCCTGCTATTCAAAGGCTAACGGAGCAATTTCAAACCATTAATCAGGTTTCAACCGTCCAGATCCAGGACGTTCGTTTGCCACACCTTCAGCTGTGTGAATTTAATGGCAATTACGACGAATGAAAACCCTTTTGGGATATCTTCGAATCGACTGTTCACAAGAACGAACGTCTTAGTAAGGTGCAAAAGTTTCAATACTTGAAAGGCCTCCTGAAAGGCCCACCCAAGGACTTAGTGAGTACTTTACCGGTAACTGAAGCGCACTATGACGAAGCGATAGGCCAATTAAGGGAATGTTACGACAAACCTTCGCAAGTCGTTGATTCTTTAATTAGAGTTTTCTTCGACATCAAGAAGATAGAGTCACCAAGCGCGACGCTGCTTCGCTCAGCTGTCAACACTCTCTCTCAAGTTGTTCGTGGTCTTAGGGCACTGGGTCCTCAAGCAGAAGCACGTAATCCTTGGCTGATCGCACTCACTTTAAAAAAGGTAGATAGTGAGACCCATAAAGCGTGGGCTGAACACGTGGTAGGCAAAGACTATCCTACTGTAGAGGAACTGACGATGTTTTTGAATTTGCGTTGCGATGCTTTAGAAATAGGTCCTTCCACGTCCAGGAGGATAACTGGTCCTGTAGCGCCCACTAGAGGCAGATCTACACGTGCCTTAATGGCCGCTGTGGACAACGCCTGCCTCAAATGTTTGGGACATCACCACCTCTCGTACTGTCCCAAATACAGAGTCTTGGACGTAGAGAAGCGGCGAGAATTCGTAAATTCAAAAAGGCTATGCTTTAACTGCCGTAAAACCCAAGCATATGGCGAACAAATGTCCTTCACGGTATGCATGCGAGCAATGTCAGCAGAGACACCATACTTCATTGCACCTCAACTATAAGACCCAAGGTTCTTACGAGAACCAGAGTAACATTGCGCATACTTCTGCCCGTGCTGGCACATCTACCTCTCAAAGTCTTAATCAGGACACAAGGTCTTCCGAAGCTAAGACATATTCCACTGCTGAATCAAAGGCTCTCTTAACTCATGCGGATTCAATACGCCGAGATGAGCATCTGAATTATTTGACATCAGACATCAAATTTAATGCTCTGCTGCCAACTGCGATGGTCTTGGTAGAAGATCACCTAGGATCCCTACAATCCTGTAATGTGCTACTTGACTCTGGCTGTCAAAATACGCTAATAACTGCGTCATGCGCACAACGACAAGGTCTTTCGATGCGTCCAGCAAACGTTTAAATCACGGGGCTCTCCGCTAGCAAAGTTGGATCTGCCAAAGGTGCAGTAAATTTAAAAATATGTCCTCATCAGACTAAAACTGTCGGCCTCGATGTATGGGCCTTAGTTTTCCCTAACATCACATCTGAATACCCACCTGTTCCCATAGAATGCGACACATGGAGTAGGCTGAATGGCTTAGAACTAGCTGATCCCAACTTCAATAAGCCAAAGGGAATAGACATTCTGCTAGGAGCTGATTATTTCTTTTCCATTCTTCGAAAGGAGCAAATCAAACAACATAATGTGGTGGTAGCGCAAAATACCACATTTGGTTGGGTTATATGTGGACTTCATATGATGGAACCGGAGATCTCCTGCAATTTGTCCACCCAGATCTCAAAAGTAGATATCAATAATACCCTTCAACTATTTTGGAAGTCAGAGGAAATACCCAACAAGCCCATAGCTCTTACCCCTGAAGAAGAACAAGCTGAACAAATCTTTAAAACTACGTTCCAACGAAAGGAGAATGGCAGATATTCAGTAAGGCTTCCCTTTAAAGAAATGCCTCAGTTAGGGCACTCTTATGCTGCTGCAGAAAATAGGCTTCTCGCTATGCAAAGAAGATTTCTTAGGAACAAGGGTTTAAGGGAAGACTATCATAAGTTTATGTCTGAATACTTATCTCTCGGGCACATGGAACTAGTTCCAGATGAAGAAATCCTAAAGGACGATACCAAGCTGTATTACTTGCCACACCACGCCGTGTTAAAGGACAATAGCCTCACAACTAAGCTTCGCGTTGTCTTCGATGGCTCCTGTAAGTCCAGTAACGGAAAATCATTAAATGATAACCTTCTACCAGGTTTGCAACAAGATTTAACTGCGGTTATACTCCGCTATAGGTGCTTTCTATACTGCTTCTCATCGGACATCAAACAAATGTTCCGTATGATCGAAGTCCAGGAGAGTGATCGCGATTACTTGCGAATCTTATGGCGCGATTCACCAGACCAGAGAATTCAACACCTTCGACTTACTACAGTCACTTATGGGACTTCACTAGCTCCCTTTCAGTCGCTAAGAACACTTAAACAGTTAGCTCAAGATGAAGGCCATAAATTTCCCCTGGCTGCTAAGATATTGATTGAGAATTTCTACGTCGACGATTGTATGGCGGGAGCAGACTCAATTGAGGAGGCACAGGAACTCGTTTCACAATTAACCAGCTTGCTCATGGCTGGCGGTTTCATGCTGAGGAAGTGGGCGTCTAATGCACCCGAAGTACTATCGAGAATACCTGATGACTATAAGGTCGACTCCGTCGTGGACGTTCCTAATGACTTTAACATCTGCCTCTTAGGAATATCTTGGAATCCATCTACTGACTGCTTTCTCTTCAATGTATCTTCGAAAAATTGTGCCTTATCCACGAAACGCAAACTTTTATCGGAAATATCAAAGATCTTCGATCCCTTAGGCTGGATCTCACCTTCTATAATCATGGCAAAAATAATCCTACAAAGTTAAAAACTGGATGGGATGATCCTCTCCCATCAGACATCACTGAGGAATCCACACAGCTTTATGGTCAGCTAACTCTATTAAATCAGATAAACATACCCCGTATAATATTTACTAAGGAAAGGGACATAGAATTTCATGGGTTCTGCGACGCCTCTACATCAGCATATTCAGCTGTAATTTATTGCCGTAGGATACTCGCAGACAGTTCAACATCCGTCAATATTGTTATTGCCAAAACTAGAGTTGCACCACTACGAGCAGTCTCCATACCCAGGCTGGAATTATGTGGAGCTTACTTACTTGCGGAATTGTTTGAACTTTTGCGCAAGTCTATCGCTACTGAAGACCATTCAATATATTGCTGGACGGATTCAAAGATTGTTCTGGCCTGGCTGTCAGCTCACCCGCGGAAATGGAAAACATACGTGAGTAATCGTACATCGTTTATATTGGAAACTTTACCCAAGGCTCGTTGGCTTCATGTCTCGTCGAAGGACAACCCAGCGGACTGCGCTAGCCGAGGTATTACTCCATCGGTTCTTATAAATCACAAATTATGGTGGACGGGTCCCTCTTGGCTATCATGCGATCCTTAGATATGGCCAGATACATAGGTGACAACATATTTTACTCAACTAGAAGAACGTTCAAAGGATCAGATGGCACTTCAAGCGGCAACAGAGGTACCGGGGGTAATTTCCAACCTAAATGAAAAAATATCGAGACGGAAAAGACTCTTTCGCATCATCGCGTACTGTTTTAGATTTCTTTCTAATTTAAAAAATAAACTTCCCGATAAGTCTCCTTTAAGGGTCTCCGAAACACAACAAGCAAAACATGTGCTTTATAAATTTTCTCAAGAAGAATCGTTCCGCGAGGATCTTAAAGGGTTAAAGATAAATAATTACGTTCTCGCTAACAGTAAATTAAAACGGCTTGCTCCATATATAGACGCGAATGGAATTCTTAGAGTTGGAGGACGATTATAAAACTCGGAATTCCCATTTGAAAGGAAACATCAAGTGATACTGCACAAAAACCATTCAATCACGAGGAAAATCGTGACGGACTGTCACCTGGCGAATCATCATGCTGGAGTCACCATACTGATTGCCTCTCTTCGGCAATCTTATTGGATCGTTGGGCTACGGGATTTAGCAAAATCTGTAGTATATCGCTGTCTGATCTGTCACCGCTACAGCAAAAAGGCTACCAATCAGCTAATGGGAAGTATTCCGAAATACCGACTTCAAGGAATTCATCCTTTTTACGATTCTGGTTGCGACTATGCACGCCCTTTCCTTTTGAAGCAACACAATGGCAGAAAAGCTCCATTAGTTAAAGCATATGTAGCTTTATTCATCTGCCTCACAACCAAGGCGCTACACTTAGAGCTTGTAAGTGACCTCAGTACAGAAAGCTTTCTAGCCGCTCTCAAACGTTTTATCGCAAGGCGGGGCTTATGCGCATATATTCGTAGCGATAATGGGACTAATTTTGTGGGGGCTGCTCGACAACTTGGCGAACCTCTAACAGCAGTCCCTGAACCCGATGTTCAACATATTAAACTGTCTTTACTGGCACGATGGAAATTGGTACAACAGCTTACCCAAGGTTTCTGGTCAAGATGGTCGTCCGAATATCTCAGTTCTCTACAACCTAGACAAAAGTGGCATCAGCAGCAGCCGAATCTCAAGGTTGACGACATCGTTCTACTTAAAGAAGACAATCATCCTCCTACCTATTGGAAGCTTGCTTAAGTTATTGCAACCCATGCTGGTTCCGATGGATTGGTACGAGTGGCAACCGTCCGTACTAAAGCAGGCACCTTTAAACGACCCGTGACGAAACTCTGCGTATTACCACTAAATGATTGAAGGAACTTCAAGGCTGGCGGAATGTTGCGGAACTAACCATTTTATATATTAATTCACACTTGTACTTCCAATTTGTAACAATATTTAAAGAATACTTGCGCCCCTATGGCAACACTGTAATCTTTCATTATGTTCTACTTATCACATCTTGCTATGTTAAAAACAATATGTATCATCCCTTTATGTACCTATGTAAACAGTCACGCGACATCACACCACTCAACTGTAACCGCAACTGGCTTTGCTATGTACACATGCGTACCCGAATATGTAAAACGGGAACATCAGCCCAGCTGCTTATGTATAAACATTTTCTTGTTATTTTCGTGGAGTTTTTGCACTCACTTGCGTTTTACTCTTTGACTGGTGTGGTCGTAATAAATAGAGTTTAATGTAAGCCAAATAAGTTAAGAATAAAATGAAGTTTAATTTTACAAAAAAAAAAATACAGTCCACTTAGTGTTCAAACATTTTGGTCCTTCGAGCCGGATAATATTCTAAGAATGTGCCGAGCTGCATTAAAAAACTGTTCGTGAATAAATGAAAGTGTGCCGAGCTGCAAAAAATAAAAAATATAAAGAGTGAACTGTGCCGTGCTGCAAGGGGAAAAAAAGGAAATAAACTTTTGCGTTGGAATCGATCGAGCTACGATTCTGTGATTTGCTTTCTAGTGTGCGTAATCTGTGCATAACTGTTGCTGTTGTTGGACTACGTGATCTGTGCTGTTGCTGTTGTTGGAGAGTGCTGCTCCACGTGGGAATAGTAAGAATTTACCTAGCTGTAATTCGAGGTAACAGATTTTACATTTAATATTACATATAAAATGGAGGCCAAAAGAGCGCGGTGCAAGGGTAATGCCATGCGGTTTGAAAACTTTTTGAACGGCGTAACCCAACAAACATCAATATTTGAGCTTCAGAGTCGGTTAGAGAAGATAGAGCAAATGTACCGCGAGTTTATTGAGATTGATGATGATATGATGGCGTTAGGGGAAGAGTTGACTGATAGGGAGGCTGAGTTAGACGACTTCGATAGCCGGTACTTTCGCCTAAAATCAGAGTATATTTGGCTGGTTTCTGAAAAGCAAACCGTTCCAACAGTTGAGCCTCAGCTGCTAAATTCGACCACCATCACTTCTGATGCATTTCAAAAATTTCTTGATCAACAAGCGGTTTTCTTGGAGAGATTAAGCAGTGCTCCGTTAAGTGCTTCAGAATCTCCTGCTATTCAAAGGCTAACGGAGCAATTTCAAACCATTAATCAGGTTTCAACCGTCCAGATCCAGGACGTTCGTTTGCCACACCTTCAGCTGTGTGAATTTAATGGCAATTACGACGAATGAAAACCCTTTTGGGATATCTTCGAATCGACTGTTCACAAGAACGAACGTCTTAGTAAGGTGCAAAAGTTTCAATACTTGAAAGGCCTCCTGGAAGGCCCACCCAAGGACTTAGTGAGTACTTTACCGGTAACTGAAGCGCACTATGACGAAGCGATAGGCCAATTAAGGGAATGTTACGACAAACCTTCGCAAGTCGTTGATTCTTTAATTAGAGTTTTCTTCAACATCAAGAAGATAGAATCACCAAGCGCGACGCTGCTTCGCTCAGCTGTCAACACTCTCTCTCAAGTTGTTCGTGGTCTTAGGGCACTGGGTCCTCAAGCAGAAGCACGTAATCCTTGGCTGATCGCACTCACTTTAAAAAAGGTAGATAGTGAGACCCATAAAGCGTGGGCTGAACACGTGGTAGGCAAAGACTATCCTACTGTAGAGGAACTGACGATGTTTTTGAATTTGCGTTGCGATGCTTTAGAAATAGGTCCTTCCACGTCCAGGAGGATAACTGGTCCTGTAGCGCCCACTAGAGGCAGATCTACACGTGCCTTAATGGCCGCTGTGGACAACGCCTGCCTCAAATGTTTGGGACATCACCACCTCTCGTACTGTCCCAAATACAGAGTCTTGGACGTAGAGAAGCGGCGAGAATTCGTAAATTTAAAAAGGCTATGCTTTAACTGCCTTAAACCCAAGCATATGGCGAACAAATGTCCTTCACGGTATGCATGCGAGCAATGTCAGCAGAGACACCAAGGTTCTTACGAGAACCAGAGTAACATTGCGCATACTTCTGCCCGTGCTGGCACATCTACCTTTCAAAGTGTTAATCAGGACACAAGGTCTTCCGAAGCTAAGACATATTCCACTGCTGAATCAAAGGCTCTCTTAACTCATGCGGATTCAATACGCCGAGATGAGCATCTGAATTATTTGACATCTGACATCAAATTTAATGCTCTGCTGCCAACTGCGATGGTCTTGGTAGAAGATCACCTAGGATCCCTACAATCCTGTAATGTGCTACTTGACTCTGGCTGTCAAAATACGCTAATAACTGCGTCATGCGCACAACGACAAGGTCTTTCGATGCGTCCAGCAAACGTTTAAATCACGGGGCTCTCCGCTAGCAAAGTTGGATCTGCCAAAGGTGCAGTAAATTTAAAAATATGTCCTCATCAGACTAAAACTGTCGGCCTCGATGTATGGGCCTTAGTTTTCCCTAACATCACATCTGAACACCCACCTGTTCCCATAGAATGCGATACATGGAGTAGGCTGAATGGCTTAGAACTAGCTGATCCCAACTTCAATAAGCCAAAGGGAATAGACATTCTGCTAGGAGCTGATTATTTCTTTTCCATTCTTCGAAAGGAGCAAATCAAACAACATAATGTGGTGGTAGCGCAAAATACCACATTTGGTTGGGTTATATGTGGACTTCATATGATGGAACCGGAGATCTCCTGCAATTTGTCCACCCAGATCTCAAAAGTAGATATCAATAATACCCTTCAACTATTTTGGAAGTCAGAGGAAATACCCAACAAGCCCATAGCTCTTACCCCTGAAGAAGAACAAGCTGAACAAATCTTTAAAACTACGTTCCAACGAAAGGAGAATGGCAGATATTCAGTAAGGCTTCCCTTTAAAGAAATGCCTCAGTTAGGGCACTCTTATGCTGCTGCAGAAAATAGGCTTCTCGCTATGCAAAGAAGATTTCTTAGGAACAAGGGTTTAAGGGAAGACTATCATAAGTTTATGTCTGAATACTTATCTCTCGGGCACATGGAACTAGTTCCAGATGAAGAAATCTTAAAGGACGATACCAAGCTGTATTACTTGCCACACCACGCTGTGTTAAAGGACAATAGCCTCACAACTAAGCTTCGCGTTGTCTTCGATGGCTCCTGTAAGTCCAGTAACGGAAAATCATTAAATGATAACCTTCTACCAGGTTTGCAACAAGATTTAACTGCGGTTATACTCCGCTATAGGTGCTTTCTATACTGCTTCTCATCGGACATCAAACAAATGTTCCGTATGATCGAAATCCAGGAGAGTGATCGCGATTACTTGCGAGTCTTATGGCGCGATTCACCAGACCAGAGAATTCAACACCTTCGACTTACTACAGTCACTTATGGGACTTCACTAGCTCCCTTTCAGTCGCTAAGAACACTTAAACAGTTAGCTCAAGATGAAGGCCATAAATTTCCCCTGGCTGCTAAGATATTGATTTAGAATTTCTACGTCGACGATTGTATGGCGGGAGCAGACTCAATTGAGGAGGCACAGGAACTCGTTTCACAATTAACCAGCTTGCTCATGGCTGGCGGTTTCATGCTGAGGAAGTGGGCGTCTAATGCACCCGAAGTACTATCGAGAATACCTGATGACTATAAGGTCGACTCCGTCGTGGACGTTCCTAATGACTTTAACATCTGCCTCTTAGGAATATCTTGGAATCCATCTACTGACTGCTTTCTCTTCAATGTATCTTCGAAAAATTGTGCCTTATCCACGAAACGCAAACTTTTATCGGAAATATCAAAGATCTTCGATCCCTTAGGCTGGATCTCACCTTCTATAATCATGGCAAAAATAATCCTACAAAGTTAAAAACTGGATGGGATGATCCTCTCCCATCAGACATCACTGAGGAATCCACACAGCTTTATGGTCAGCTAACTCTATTAAATCAGATAAACATACCCCGTATAATATTTACTAAGGAAAGGGACATAGAATTTCATGGGTTCTGCGACGCCTCTACATCAGCATATTCAGCTGTAATTTATTGCCGTAGGATACTCGCAGACAGTTCAACATCCGTCAATATTGTTATTGCCAAAACTAGAGTTGCACCACTACGAGCAGTCTCCATACCCAGGCTGGAATTATGTGGAGCTTACTTACTTGCGGAATTGTTTGAACTTTTGCGCAAGTCTATCGCTACTGAAGACCATTCAATATATTGCTGGACGGATTCAAAGATTGTTCTGGCCTGGCTGTCAGCTCACCCGCGGAAATGGAAAACATACGTGAGTAATCGTACATCGTTTATATTGGAAACTTTACCCAAGGCTCGTTGGCTTCATGTCTCGTCGAAGGACAACCCAGCGGACTGCGCTAGCCGAGGTATTACTCCATCGGTTCTTATAAATCACAAATTATGGTGGACGGGTCCCTCTTGGCTATCATGCGATCCTTAGATATGGCCAGATACATAGGTGACAACATATTTTACTCAACTAGAAGAACGTTCAAAGGATCAGATGGCACTTCAAGCGGCAACAGAGGTACCGGGGGTAATTTCCAACCTAAATGAAAAAATATCGAGATGGAAAAGACTCTTTCGCATCATCGCGTACTGTTTTAGATTTCTTTCTAATTTAAAAAATAAACTTCCCGATAAGTCTCCTTTAAGGGTCTCCGAAACACAACAAGCAAAACATGTGCTTTATAAATTTTCTCAAGAAGAATCGTTCCGCGAGGATCTTAAAGGGTTAAAGATAAATAATTACGTTCTCGCTAACAGTAAATTAAAACGGCTTGCTCCATATATAGACGCGAATGGAATTCTTAGAGTTGGAGGACGATTATAAAACTCGGAATTCCCATTTGAAAGGAAACATCAAGTGATACTGCACAAAAACCATTCAATCACGAGGAAAATCGTGACGGACTGTCACCTGGCGAATCATCATGCTGGAGTCACCATACTGATTGCCTCTCTTCGGCAATCTTATTGGATCGTTGGGCTACGGGATTTAGCAAAATCTGTAGTATATCGCTGTCTGATCTGTCACCGCTACAGCAAAAAGGCTACCAATCAGCTAATGGGAAGTATTCCGAAATACCGACTTCAAGGAATTCATCCTTTTTACGATTCTGGTTGCGACTATGCACGCCCTTTCCTTTTGAAGCAACACAATGGCAGAAAAGCTCCATTAGTTAAAGCATATGTAGCTTTATTCATCTGCCTCACAACCAAGGCGCTACACTTAGAGCTTGTAAGTGACCTCAGTACAGAAAGCTTTCTAGCCGCTCTCAAACGTTTTATCGCAAGGCGGGGCTTATGCGCATATATTCGTAGCGATAATGGGACTAATTTTGTGGGGGCTGCTCGACAACTTGGCGAACCTCTAACAGCAGTCCCTGAACCCGATGTTCAACATATTAAACTGTCTTTACTGGCACGATGGAAATTGGTACAACAGCTTACCCAAGGTTTCTGGTCAAGATGGTCGTCCGAATATCTCAGTTCTCTACAACCTAGACAAAAGTGGCATCAGCAGCAGCCGAATCTCAAGGTTGACGACATCGTTCTACTTAAAGAAGACAATCATCCTCCTACCTATTGGAAGCTTGCTTAAGTTATTGCAACCCATGCTGGTTCCGATGGATTGGTACGAGTGGCAACCGTCCGTACTAAAGCAGGCACCTTTAAACGACCCGTGACGAAACTCTGCGTATTACCACTAAATGATTGAAGGAACTTCAAGGCTGGCGGAATGTTGCGGAACTAACCATTTTATATATTAATTCACACTTGTACTTCCAATTTGTAACAATATTTAAAGAATACTTGCGCCCCTATGGCAACACTGTAATCTTTCATTATGTTCTACTTATCACATCTTGCTATGTTAAAAACAATATGTATCATCCCTTTATGTACCTATGTAAACAGTCACGCGACATCACACCACTCAACTGTAACCGCAACTGGCTTTGCTATGTACACATGCGTACCCGAATATGTAAAACGGGAACATCAGCCCAGCTGCTTATGTATAAACATTTTCTTGTTATTTTCGTGGAGTTTTTGCACTCACTTGCGTTTTACCCTTTGACTGGTGTGGTCGTAATAAATAGAGTTTAATGTAAGCCAAATAAGTTAAGAATAAAATGCAGTTTAATTTTACAAAAAAAAAAAATACAGTCCACTTAGTGTTCAAACATTTTGGTCCTTCGAGCCGAATAATATTCTAAGAATGTGCCGAGCTGCATTAAAAAACTGTTCGTGAATAAATGAAAGTGTGCCGAGCTGCAAAAAATAAAAAATATAAAGAGTGAACTGTGCCGTGCTGCAAGGGGAAAAAAAGGAAATAAACTTTTGCGTTGGAATCGATCGAGCTACGATTCTGTGATTTGCTTTCTAGTGTGCGTAATCTGTGCATAACTGTTGCTGTTGTTGGACTACGTGATCTGTGCTGTTGCTGTTGTTGGAGAGTGCTGCTCCACGTGGGAATAGTAAGAATTTACCTAGCTGTAATTCGAGGTAACAGATTTTACATTTAATATTACATATAAAATGGAGGCCAAAAGAGCGCGGTGCAAGGGTAATGCCATGCGGTTTGAAAACTTTTTGAACGGCGTAACCCAACAAACATCAATATTTGAGCTTCAGAGTCGGTTAGAGAAGATAGAGCAAATGTACCGCGAGTTTATTGAGATTGATGATGATATGATGGCGTTAGGGGAAGAGTTGATAGGGAGGCTGAGCTAGACGACTTCGATAGCCGGTACTTTCGCCTAAAATCAGAGTATATTTGGCTGGTTTCTGAAAAGCAAACCGTTCCAACAGTTGAGCCTCAGCTGCTAAATTCGACCACCATCACTTCTGATGCATTTCAAAAATTTCTTGATCAACAAGCGGTTTTCTTGGAGAGATTAAGCAGTGCTCCGTTAAGTGCTTCAGAATCTCCTGCTATTCAAAGGCTAACGGAGCAATTTCAAACCATTAATCAGGTTTCAACCGTCCAGATCCAGGACGTTCGTTTGCCACACCTTCAGCTGTGTGAATTTAATGGCAATTACGACGAATGAAAACCCTTTTGGGATATCTTCGAATCGACTGTTCACAAGAACGAACGTCTTAGTAAGGTGCAAAAGTTTCAATACTTGAAAGGCCTCCTGGAAGGCCCACCCAAGGACTTAGTGAGTACTTTACCGGTAACTGAAGCGCACTATGACGAAGCGATAGGCCAATTAAGGGAATGTTACGACAAACCTTCGCAAGTCGTTGATTCTTTAATTAGAGTTTTCTTCAACATCAAGAAGATAGAGTCACCAAGCGCGACGCTGCTTCGCTCAGCTGTCAACACTCTCTCTCAAGTTGTTCGTGGTCTTAGGGCACTGGGTCCTCAAGCAGAAGCACGTAATCCTTGGCTGATCGCACTCACTTTAAAAAAGGTAGATAGTGAGACCCATAAAGCGTGGGCTGAACACGTGGTAGGCAAAGACTATCCTACTGTAGAGGAACTGACGATGTTTTTGAATTTGCGTTGCGATGCTTTAGAAATAGGTCCTTCCACGTCCAGGAGAATAACTGGTCCTGTAGCGCCCACTAGAGGCAGATCTACACGTGCCTTAATGGCCGCTGTGGACAACGCCTGCCTCAAATGTTTGGGACATCACCACCTCTCGTACTGTCCCAAATACAGAGTCTTGGACGTAGAGAAGCGGCGAGAATTCGTAAATTTAAAAAGGCTATGCTTTAACTGCCTTAAACCCAAGCATATGGCGAACAAATGTCCTTCACGGTATGCATGCGAGCAATGTCAGCAGAGACACCAAGGTTCTTACGAGAACCAGAGTAACATTGCGCATACTTCTGCCCGTGCTGGCACATCTACCTTTCAAAGTGTTAATCAGGACACAAGGTCTTCCGAAGCTAAGACATATTCCACTGCTGAATCAAAGGCTCTCTTAACTCATGCGGATTCAATACGCCGAGATGAGCATCTGAATTATTTGACATCTGACATCAAATTTAATGCTCTGCTGCCAACTGCGATGGTCTTGGTCGAAGATCACCTAGGATCCCTACAATCCTGTAATGTGCTACTTGACTCTGGCTGTCAAAATACGCTAATAACTGCGTCATGCGCACAACGACAAGGTCTTTCGATGCGTCCAGCAAACGTTTAAATCACGGGGCTCTCCGCTAGCAAAGTTGGATCTGCCAAAGGTGCAGTAAATTTAAAAATATGTCCTCATCAGACTAAAACTGTCGGCCTCGATGTATGGGCCTTAGTTTTCCCTAACATCACATCTGAACACCCACCTGTTCCCATAGAATGCGACACATGGAGTAGGCTGAATGGCTTAGAACTAGCTGATCCCAACTTCAATAAGCCAAAGGGAATAGACATTCTGCTAGGAGCTGATTATTTCTTTTCCATTCTTCGAAAGGAGCAAATCAAACAACATAATGTGGTGGTAGCGCAAAATACCACATTTGGTTGGGTTATATGTGGACTTCATATGATGGAACCGGAGATCTCCTGCAATTTGTCCACCCAGATCTCAAAAGTAGATATCAATAATACCCTTCAACTATTTTGGAAGTCAGAGGAAATACCCAACAAGCCCATAGCTCTTACCCCTGAAGAAGAACAAGCTGAACAAATCTTTAAAACTACGTTCCAACGAAAGGAGAATGGCAGATATTCAGTAAGGCTTCCCTTTAAAGAAATGCCTCAGTTAGGGCATTTGACATCTGACATCAAATTTAATGCTCTGCTGCCAACTGCGATGGTCTCGGTAGAAGATCACCTAGGATCCCTACAATCCTGTAATGTGCTACTTGACTCTGGCTGTCAAAATACGCTAATAACTGCGTCATGCGCACAACGACAAGGTCTTTCGATGCGTCCAGCAAACGTTTAAATCACGGGGCTCTCCGCTAGCAAAGTTGGATCTGCCAAAGGTGCAGTAAATTTAAAAATATGTCCTCATCAGACTAAAACTGTCGGCCTCGATGTATGGGCCTTAGTTTTCCCTAACATCACATCTGAACACCCACCTGTTCCCATAGAATGCGACACATGGAGTAGGCTGAATGGCTTAGAACTAGCTGATCCCAACTTCAATAAGCCAAAGGTAATAGACATTCTGCTAGGAGCTGATTATTTCTTTTCCATTCTTCGAAAGGAGCAAATCAAACAACATAATGTGGTGGTAGCGCAAAATACCACATTTGGTTGGGTTATATGTGGACTTCATATGATGGAACCGGAGATCTCCTGCAATTTGTCCACCCAGATCTCAAAAGTAGATATCAATAATACCCTTCAACTATTTTGGAAGTCAGAGGAAATACCCAACAAGCCCATAGCTCTTACCCCTGAAGAAGAACAAGCTGAACAAATCTTTAAAACTACGTTCCAACGAAAGGAGAATGGCAGATATTCAGTAAGGCTTCCCTTTAAAGAAATGCCTCAGTTAGGGCACTCTTATGCTGCTGCAGAAAATAGGCTTCTCGCTATGCAAAGAAGATTTCTTAGGAACAAGGGTTTAAGGGAAGACTATCATAAGTTTATGTCTGAATACTTATCTCTCGGGCACATGGAACTAGTTCCAGATGAAGAAATCTTAAAGGACGATACCAAGCTGTATTACTTGCCACACCACGCTGTGTTAAAGGACAATAGCCTCACAACTAAGCTTCGCGTTGTCTTCGATGGCTCCTGTAAGTCCAGTAACGGAAAATCATTAAATGATAACCTTCTACCAGGTTTGCAACAAGATTTAACTGCGGTTATACTCCGCTATAGGTGCTTTCTATACTGCTTCTCATCGGACATCAAACAAATGTTCCGTATGATCGAAATCCAGGAGAGTGATCGCGATTACTTGCGAATCTTATGGCGCGATTCACCAGACCAGAGAATTCAACACCTTCGACTTACTACAGTCACTTATGGGACTTCACTAGCTCCCTTTCAGTCGCTAAGAACACTTAAACAGTTAGCTCAAGATGAAGGCCATAAATTTCCCCTGGCTGCTAAGATATTGATTGAGAATTTCTACGTCGACGATTGTATGGCGGGAGCAGACTCAATTGAGGAGGCACAGGAACTCGTTTCACAATTAACCAGCTTGCTCATGGCTGGCGGTTTCATGCTGAGGAAGTGGGCGTCTAATGCACCCGAAGTACTATCGAGAATACCTGATGACTATAAGGTCGACTCCGTCGTGGACGTTCCTAATGACTTTAACATCTGCCTCTTAGGAATATCTTGGAATCCATCTACTGACTGCTTTCTCTTCAATGTATCTTCGAAAAATTGTGCCTTATCCACGAAACGCAAACTTTTATCGGAAATATCAAAGATCTTCGATCCCTTAGGCTGGATCTCACCTTCTATAATCATGGCAAAAATAATCCTACAAAGTTAAAAACTGGATGGGATGATCCTCTCCCATCAGACATCACTGAGGAATCCACACAGCTTTATGGTCAGCTAACTCTATTAAATCAGATAAACATACCCCGTATAATATTTACTAAGGAAAGGGACATAGAATTTCATGGGTTCTGCGACGCCTCTACATCAGCATATTCAGCTGAAATTTATTGCCGTAGGATACTCGCAGACAGTTCAACATCCGTCAATATTGTTATTGCCAAAACTAGAGTTGCACCACTACGAGCAGTCTCCATACCCAGGCTGGAATTATGTGGAGCTTACTTACTTGCGGAATTGTTTGAACTTTTGCGCAAGTCTATCGCTACTGAAGACCATTCAATATATTGCTGGACGGATTCAAAGATTGTTCTGGCCTGGCTGTCAGCTCACCCGCGGAAATGGAAAACATACGTGAGTAATCGTACATCGTTTATATTGGAAACTTTACCCAAGGCTCGTTGGCTTCATGTCTCGTCGAAGGACAACCCAGCGGACTGCGCTAGCCGAGGTATTACTCCATCGGTTCTTATAAATCACAAATTATGGTGGACGGGTCCCTCTTGGCTATCATGCGATCCTTAGATATGGCCAGATACATAAGTGACAACATATTTTACTCAACTAGAAGAACGTTCAAAGGATCAGATGGCACTTCAAGCGGCAACAGAGGTACCGGGGGTAATTTCCAACCTAAATGAAAAAATATCGAGATGGAAAAGACTCTTTCGCATCATCGCGTACTGTTTTAGATTTCTTTCTAATTTAAAAAATAAACTTCCCGATAAGTCTCCTTTAAGGGTCTCCGAAACACAACAAGCAAAACATGTGCTTTATAAATTTTCTCAAGAAGAATCGTTCCGCGAGGATCTTAAAGGGTTAAAGATAAATAATTACGTTCTCGCTAACAGTAAATTAAAACGGCTTGCTCCATATATAGACGCGAATGGAATTCTTAGAGTTGGAGGACGATTATAAAACTCGGAATTCCCATTTGAAAGGAAACATCAAGTGATACTGCACAAAAACCATTCAATCACGAGGAAAATCGTGACGGACTGTCACCTGGCGAATCATCATGCTGGAGTCACCATACTGATTGCCTCTCTTCGGCAATCTTATTGGATCGTTGGGCTACGGGATTTAGCAAAATCTGTAGTATATCGCTGTCTGATCTGTCACCGCTACAGCAAAAAGGCTACCAATCAGCTAATGGGAAGTATTCCGAAATACCGACTTCAAGGAATTCATCCTTTTTACGATTCTGGTTGCGACTATGCACGCCCTTTCCTTTTGAAGCAACACAATGGCAGAAAAGCTCCATTAGTTAAAGCATATGTAGCTTTATTCATCTGCCTCACAACCAAGGCGCTACGCTTGTAAGTGACCTCAGTACAGAAAGCTTTCTAGCCGCTCTCAAACGTTTAATCGCAAGGCGGGGCTTATGCGCATATATTCGTAGCGATAATGGGACTAATTTTGTGGGGGCTGCTCGACAACTTGGCGAACCTCTAACAGCAGTCCCTGAACACGATGTTCAACATATTAAACTGTCTTTACTGGCACGATGGAAATTGGTACAACAGCTTACCCAAGGTTTCTGGTCAAGATGGTCGTCCGAATATCTCAGTTCTCTACAACCTAGACAAAAGTGGCATCAGCAGCAGCCGAATCTCAAGGTTGACGACATCGTTCTACTTAAAGAAGACAATCATCCTCCTACCTATTGGAAGCTTGCTTAAGTTATTGCAACCCATGCTGGTTCCGATGGATTGGTACGAGTGGCAACCGTCCGTACTAAAGCAGGCACCTTTAAACGACCCGTGACGAAACTCTGCGTATTACCACTAAATGATTGAAGGAACTTCAAGGCTGGCGGAATGTTGCGGAACTAACCATTTTATATATTAATTCAAACTTGTACTTCCAATTTGTAACAATATTTAAAGAATACTTGCGCCCCTATGGCAACACTGTAATCTTTCATTATGTTCTACTTTTCATATCTTGCTAGGTTAAAAACAATATGTATCATCCCTTTATGTACCTATGTAAACAGTCACGCGACATCACACTACTCAACTGTAACCGCAACTGGCTTTGCTATGTACACATGCGTACCCGAATATGTAAAACGGGAACATCAGCCCAGCTGCTTATGTATAAACATTTTCTTGTTCTTTTCGTGGAGTTTTTGCACTCACTTGCGTTTTACCCTTTGACTGGTGTGGTCGTAATAAATAGAGTTTAATGTAAGCAAGTTAAGAATAAAATGAAGTTTAATTTTACAAAATAGAAAATACAGTCCACTTTGTGTTCAAACAGGTCTTTTTACTAAGGAAATTTTTTTCAGAGCTTTTATGGACCTTTTGCTAGCCTTTTTTTAAAGAAGTTTGAGCGTTTTTTGAGATTTTTTTGAGGCTTTTTGAGCCTTTTTATCGACCTTTTGTTGAGCTGTTTTTTAAACAACGTTGAGGTTTTTTGAGCCGTTTTTGAGCTTTTTTGTCTTCCTTTTGTTGAGCTTTTCTTCAATTTCTTTTTGAGCCTTTTCCAAACTGTTTCTGAGCTTTTTTCGAGCTCTTTTTGAGCTTTTTTATCGACTTTTGTTGAGCTCGTTTTTCAAACATGTTTCAGCTTTTTTGAGCAGTTTTTCAGCTTTTTTGTCTAACTTTTGTTGAACATTTCTTCAAACTGTCTTTGAGCTTTTTTCAAACGGTTTTTGAGCTTTTTTTGAGCCTTGTTTGAACTTTTTTATGGGGCTTTTGTTGAGCTTTTTTTTGAAACATGTTTGAGCGTTTTTTAAAGCTTTTCTTCAGCTTTTTTATCGACTTTTCGTTGAGCTCTTTTTCCAACCACGTTTGAGCTTTTTTGTCTACCTTTTGTTGAGCATTTCTTCAACCTGTCTTTGAGCTTTTTTCAGACTGTCTTTGAGCTTTTTTTGAGCCTTGTTTAAGCTTTTTTATCGACGTTTTGTTGAGCTTTTTTTTCAAGTATGTTTCAGATTTTTTTGAGCCGTTTTTGAGCTTTTTTCTCTACTTTTTTTGAGCGTTTCTTCAAACTGTCTTTGAGCTTTTTTCAAACTGGGTTAGATCTTTTTTTGAGCAGTGTTTAAGCTTTTTTATCGACCTTTTGTTGAACTCTTTATTCAAACATGTTTGAGCTTTTTGAGCCGTTTTTTTTCTTTTTCTTGGCTTTTGAGCTTTTTTATCGACCTTTTGTTGAGCTATTTTCCCAAACATGTTTCCGCTTTATCTGAGCTTTCTTTGAGCCGTTTTTGAGTTTTGTTGAGCCGTTTTTGGGCTTTTTGTTAACCATTTGTTGAGCATTTCTGCAAACTGTCCTTGATCTTTTTTCAAACTGTTTGTGAGCTTTTTTTGAGCTTTTTTGAGCTTTTTTATCGACCTTTTGTTATGCTTTTTTGAAAGATGTTTGAGCGCTTTTTGAGCTTTTTTGTTGCTTTTTTGAGAATTTTTATCGATCTTTTGTTGAGCTGTTTTTCAAACAAGTTTGAGCTTTTTTAAGCCGTTTTTGAGCTTTTGTGTCTACCTTTTGTTGAGCTTTTCTTCAGTTTCTTTTTGAGCTTTTTCCAGACTGTTTTTTTCGAGCTCTTTTTGAGCTTTTTATCGACCTTTTGTTGAACTCGTTTTTCAAACATGTCTGAGCCTTTTTTGAGCGGTTTTTGAGATTTTTGTCTACCTTTTGGTGATTCACCAGACCAGAGAATTCAACACCTTCGACTTACTACAGTCACTTATGGGACTTCACTAGCTCCCTTTCAGTCGCTAAGAACACTTAAACAGTTAGCTCAAGATGAAGGCCATAAATTTCCCCTGGCTGCTAAGATATTGATTGAGAATTTCTACGTCGACGATTGTATGGCGGGAGCAGACTCAATTGAGGAGGCACAGGAACTCGTTTCACAATTAACCAGCTTGCTCATGGCTGGCGGTTTCATGCTGAGGAAGTGGGCGTCTAATGCACCCGAAGTACTATCGAGAATACCTGATGACTATAAGGTCGACTCCGTCGTGGACGTTCCTAATGACTTTAACATCTGCCTCTTAGGAATATCTTGGAATCCATCTACTGACTGCTTTCTCTTCAATGTATCTTCGAAAAATTGTGCCTTATCCACGAAACGCAAACTTTTATCGGAAATATCAAAGATCTTCGATCCCTTAGGCTGGATCTCACCTTCTATAATCATGGCAAAAATAATCCTACAAAGGATATGGCTGTTAAAAACTGGATGGGATGATCCTCTCCCATCAGACATCACTGAGGAATCCACACAGCTTTATGGTCAGCTAACTCTATTAAATCAGATAAACATACCCCGTATAATATTTACTAAGGAAAGGGACATAGAATTTCATGGGTTCTGCGACGCCTCTACATCAGCATATTCAGCTGTAATTTATTGCCGTAGGATACTCGCAGACAGTTCAACATCCGTCAATATTGTTATTGCCAAAACTAGAGTTGCACCACTACGAGCAGTCTCCATACCCAGGCTGGAATTATGTGGAGCTTACTTACTTGCGGAATTGTTTGAACTTTTGCGCAAGTTTATCGCTACTGAAGACCATTCAATATATTGCTGGACGGATTCAAAGATTGTTCTGGCCTGGCTGTCAGCTCACCCGCGGAAATGGAAAACATACGTGAGTAATCGTACATCGTTTATATTGGAAACTTTACCCAAGGCTCGTTGGCTTCATGTCTCGTCGAAGGACAACCCAGCGGACTGCGCTAGCCGAGGTATTACTCCATCGGTTCTTATAAATCACAAATTATGGTGGACGGGTCCCTCTTGGCTATCATGCGATCCTTAGATATGGCCAGATACATAAGTGACAACATATTTTACTCAACTAGAAGAACGTTCAAAGGATCAGATGGCACTTCAAGCGGCAACAGAGGTACCGGGGGTAATTTCCAACCTAAATGAAAAAATATCGAGATGGAAAAGACTCTTTCGCATCATCGCGTACTGTTTAAGATTTCTTTCTAATTTAAAAAATAAACTTCCCGATAA
Source organism: Criorhina ranunculi (assembly GCA_951813785.1). Lineage (NCBI taxonomy): Eukaryota > Metazoa > Arthropoda > Insecta > Diptera > Syrphidae > Criorhina > Criorhina ranunculi. The sequence continues at coordinate 93,801 of CATOTT010000083.1, forward strand.
GTCTCCTTTAAGGGTCTCCGAAACACAACAAGCAAAACATGTGCTTTATAAATTTTCTCAAGAAGAATCGTTCCGCGAGGATCTTAAAGGGTTAAAGATAAATAATTACGTTCTCGCTAACAGTAAATTAAAACGGCTTGCTCCATATATAGACGCGAATGGAATTCTTAGAGTTGGAGGACGATTATAAAACTCGGAATTCCCATTTGAAAGGAAACATCAAGTGATACTGCACAAAAACCATTCAATCACGAGGAAAATCGTGACGGACTGTCACCTGGCGAATCATCATGCTGGAGTCACCATACTGATTGCCTCTCTTCGGCAATCTTATTGGATCGTTGGGCTACGGGATTTAGCAAAATCTGTAGTATATCGCTGTCTGATCTGTCACCGCTACAGCAAAAAGACTACCAATCAGCTAATGGGAAGTATTCCGAAATACCGACTTCAAGGAATTCATCCTTTTTACGATTCTGGTTGCGACTATGCACGCCCTTTCCTTTTGAAGCAACACAATGGCAGAAAAGCTCCATTAGTTAAAGCATATGTAGCTTTATTCATCTGCCTCACAACCAAGGCGCTACACTTAGAGCTTGTAAGTGACAGCTTTCTAGCCGCTCTCAAACGTTTTATCGCAAGGCGGGGCTTATGCGCATATATTCGTAGCGATAATGGGACTAATTTTGTGGGGGCTGCTCGACAACTTGGCGAACCTCTAACAGCAGTCCCTGAACCCGATGTTCAACATATTAAACTGTCTTTACTGGCACGATGGAAATTGGTACAACAGCTTACCCAAGGTTTCTGGTCAAGATGGTCGTCCGAATATCTCAGTTCTCTACAACCTAGACAAAAGTGGCATCAGCAGCAGCCGAATCTCAAGGTTGACGACATCGTTCTACTTAAAGAAGACAATCATCCTCCTACCTATTGGAAGCTTGCTTAAGTTATTGCAACCCATGCTGGTTCCGATGGATTGGTACGAGTGGCAACCGTCCGTACTAAAGCAGGCACCTTTAAACGACCCGTGACGAAACTCTGCGTATTACCACTAAATGATTGAAGGAACTTCAAGGCTGGCGGAATGTTGCGGAACTAACCATTTTATATATTAATTCACGCTTGTACTTCCAATTTGTAACAATATTTAAAGAATACTTGCGCCCCTATGGCAACACTGTAATCTTTCATTATGTTCTACTTATCACATCTTGCTATGTTAAAAACAATATGTATCATCCCTTTATGTACCTATGTAAACAGTCACGCGACATCACACCACTCAACTGTAACCGCAACTGGCTTTGCTATGTACACATGCGTACCCGAATATGTAAAACGGGAACATCAGCCCAGCTGCTTATGTATAAACATTTTCTTGTTATTTTCGTGGAGTTTTTGCACTCACTTGCGTTTTACCCTTTGACTGGTGTGGTCGTAATAAATAGAGTTTAATGTAAGCCAAATAAGTTAAGAATAAAATGAAGTTTAATTTTACAAAAAAAAAAATACAGTCCACTTAGTGTTCAAACATTTTGGTCCTTCGAGCCGAATAATATTCTAAGAATGTGCCGAGCTGCATTAAAAAACTGTTCGTGAATAAATGAAAGTGTGCCGAGCTGCAAAAAATAAAAAATATAAAGAGTGAACTGTGCCGTGCTGCAAGGGGAAAAAAAGGAAATAAACTTTTGCGTTGGAATCGATCGAGCTACGATTCTGTGATTTGCTTTCTAGTGTGCGTAATCTGTGCATAACTGTTGCTGTTGTTGGACTACGTGATCTGTGCTGTTGCTGTTGTTGGAGAGTGCTGCTCCACGTGGGAATAGTAAGAATTTACCTAGCTGTAATTCGAGGTAACAGATTTTACATTTAATATTACATATAAAATGGAGGCCAAAAGAGCGCGGTGCAAGGGTAATGCCATGCGGTTTGAAAACTTTTTGAACGGCGTAACCCAACAAACATCAATATTTGAGCTTCAGAGTCGGTTAGAGAAGATAGAGCAAATGTACCGCGAGTTTATTGAGATTGATGATGATATGATGGCGTTAGGGGAAGAGTTGATAGGGAGGCTGAGCTAGACGACTTCGATAGCCGGTACTTTCGCCTAAAATCAGAGTATATTTGGCTGGTTTCTGAAAAGCAAACCGTTCCAACAGTTGAGCCTCAGCTGCTAAATTCGACCACCATCACTTCTGATGCATTTCAAAAATTTCTTGATCAACAAGCGGTTTTCTTGGAGAGATTAAGCAGTGCTCCGTTAAGTGCTTCAGAATCTCCTGCTATTCAAAGGCTAACGGAGCAATTTCAAACCATTAATCAGGTTTCAACCGTCCAGATCCAGGACGTTCGTTTGCCACACCTTCAGCTGTGTGAATTTAATGGCAATTACGACGAATGAAAACCCTTTTGGGATATCTTCGAATCGACTGTTCACAAGAACGAACGTCTTAGTAAGGTGCAAAAGTTTCAATACTTGAAAGGCCTCCTGGAAGGCCCACCCAAGGACTTAGTGAGTACTTAACCGGTAACTGAAGCGCACTATGACGAAGCGATAGGCCAATTAAGGGAATGTTACGACAAACCTTCGCAAGTCGTTGATTCTTTAATTAGAGTTTTCTTCGACATCAAGAAGATAGAGTCACCAAGCGCGACGCTGCTTCGCTCAGCTGTCAACACTCTCTCTCAAGTTGTTCGTGGTCTTAGGGCACTGGGTCCTCAAGCAGAAGCACGTAATCCTTGGCTGATCGCACTCACTTTAAAAAAGGTAGATAGTGAGACCCATAAAGCGTGGGCTGAACACGTGGTAGGCAAAGACTATCCTACTGTAGAGGAACTGACGATGTTTTTGAATTTGCGTTGCGATGCTTTAGAAATAGGTCCTTCCACGTCCAGGAGGATAACTGGTCCTGTAGCGCCCACTAGAGGCAGATCTACACGTGCCTTAATGGCCGCTGTGGACAACGCCTGCCTCAAATGTTTGGGACATCACCACCTCTCGTACTGTCCCAAATACAGAGTCTTGGACGTAGAGAAGCGGCGAGAATTCGTAAATTCAAAAAGGCTATGCTTTAACTGCCGTAAAACCCAAGCATATGGCGAACAAATGTCCTTCACGGTATGCATGCGAGCAATGTCAGCAGAGACACCATACTTCATTGCACCTCAACTATAAGACCCAAGGTTCTTACGAGAACCAGAGTAACATTGCGCATACTTCTGCCCGTGCTGGCACATCTACCTTTCAAAGTGTTAATCAGGACACAAGGTCTTCCGAAGCTAAGACATATTCCACTGCTGAATCAAAGGCTCTCTTAACTCATGCGGATTCAATACGCCGAGATGAGCATCTGAATTATTTGACATCTGACATCAAATTTAATGCTCTGCTGCCAACTGCGATGGTCTTGGTAGAAGATCACCTAGGATCCCTACAATCCTGTAATGTGCTACTTGACTCTGGCTGTCAAAATACGCTAATAACTGCGTCATGCGCACAACGACAAGGTCTTTCGATGCGTCCAGCAAACGTTTAAATCACGGGGCTCTCCGCTAGCAAAGTTGGATCTGCCAAAGGTGCAGTAAATTTAAAAATATGTCCTCATCAGACTAAAACTGTCGGCCTCGATGTATGGGCCTTAGTTTTCCCTAACATCACATCTGAACACCCACCTGTTCCCATAGAATGCGACACATGGAGTAGGCTGAATGGCTTAGAACTAGCTGATCCCAACTTCAATAAGCCAAAGGGAATAGACATTCTGCTAGGAGCTGATTATTTCTTTTCCATTCTTCGAAAGGAGCAAATCAAACAACATAATGTGGTGGTAGCGCAAAATACCACATTTGGTTGGGTTATATGTGGACTTCATATGATGGAACCGGAGATCTCCTGCAATTTGTCCACCCAGATCTCAAAAGTAGATATCAATAATACCCTTCAACTATTTTGGAAGTCAGAGGAAATACCCAACAAGCCCATAGCTCTTACCCCTGAAGAAGAACAAGCTGAACAAATCTTTAAAACTACGTTCCAACGAAAGGAGAATGGCAGATATTCAGTAAGGCTTCCCTTTAAAGAAATGCCTCAGTTAGGGCATTTGACATCAGACATCAAATTTAATGCTCTGCTGCCAACTGCGATGGTCTTGGTAGAAGATCACCTAGGATCCCTACAATCCTGTAATGTGCTACTTGACTCTGGCTGTCAAAATACGCTAATAACTGCGTCATGCGCACAACGACAAGGTCTTTCGATGCGTCCAGCAAACGTTTAAATCACGGGGCTCTCCGCTAGCAAAGTTGGATCTGCCAAAGGTGCAGTAAATTTAAAAATATGTCCTCATCAGACTAAAACTGTCGGCCTCGATGTATGGGCCTTAGTTTTCCCTAACATCACATCTGAATACCCACCTGTTCCCATAGAATGCGACACATGGAGTAGGCTGAATGGCTTAGAACTAGCTGATCCCAACTTCAATAAGCCAAAGGGAATAGACATTCTGCTAGGAGCTGATTATTTCTTTTTCATTCTTCGAAAGGAGCAAATCAAACAACATAATGTGGTGGTAGCGCAAAATACCACATTTGGTTGGGTTATATGTGGACTTCATATGATGGAACCGGAGATCTCCTGCAATTTGTCCACCCAGATCTCAAAAGTAGATATCAATAATACCCTTCAACTATTTTGGAAGTCAGAGGAAATACCCAACAAGCCCATAGCTCTTACCCCTGAAGAAGAACAAGCTGAACAAATCTTTAAAACTACGTTCCAACGAAAGGAGAATGGCAGATATTCAGTAAGGCTTCCCTTTAAAGAAATGCCTCAGTTTGGGCACTCTTATGCTGCTGCAGAAAATAGGCTTCTCGCTATGCAAAGAAGATTTCTTAGGAACAAGGGTTTAAGGGAAGACTATCATAAGTTTATGTCTGAATACTTATCTCTCGGGCACATGGAACTAGTTCCAGATGAAGAAATCCTAAAGGACGATACCAAGCTGTATTACTTGCCACACCACGCTGTGTTAAAGGACAATAGCCTCACAACTAAGCTTCGCGTTGTCTTCGATGGCTCCTGTAAGTCCAGTAACGGAAAATCATTAAATGATAACCTTCTACCAGGTTTGCAACAAGATTTAACTGCGGTTATACTCCGCTATAGGTGCTTTCTATACTGCTTCTCATCGGACATCAAACAAATGTTCCGTATGATCGAAATCCAGGAGAGTGATCGCGATTACTTGCGAATCTTATGGCGCGATTCACCAGACCAGAGAATTCAACACCTTCGACTTACTACAGTCACTTATGGGACTTCACTAGCTCCCTTTCAGTCGCTAAGAACACTTAAACAGTTAGCTCAAGATGAAGGCCATAAATTTCCCCTGGCTGCTAAGATATTGATTGAGAATTTCTACGTCGACGATTGTATGGCGGGAGCAGACTCAATTGAGGAGGCACAGGAACTCGTTTCACAATTAACCAGCTTGCTCATGGCTGGCGGTTTCATGCTGAGGAAGTGGGCGTCTAATGCACCCGAAGTACTATCGAGAATACCTGATGACTATAAGGTCGACTCCGTCGTGGACGTTCCTAATGACTTTAACATCTGCCTCTTAGGAATATCTTGGAATCCATCTACTGACTGCTTTCTCTTCAATGTATCTTCGAAAAATTGTGCCTTATCCACGAAACGCAAACTTTTATCGGAAATATCAAAGATCTTCGATCCCTTAGGCTGGATCTCACCTTCTATAATCATGGCAAAAATAATCCTACAAAGGATATGGCTGTTAAAAACTGGATGGGATGATCCTCTCCCATCAGACATCACTGAGGAATCCACACAGCTTTATGGTCAGCTAACTCTATTAAATCAGATAAACATACCCCGTATAATATTTACTAAGGAAAGGGACATAGAATTTCATGGGTTCTGCGACGCCTCTACATCAGCATATTCAGCTGTAATTTATTGCCGTAGGATACTCGCAGACAGTTCAACATCCGTCAATATTGTTATTGCCAAAACTAGAGTTGCACCACTACGAGCAGTCTCCATACCCAGGCTGGAATTATGTGGAGCTTACTTACTTGCGGAATTGTTTGAACTTTTGCGCAAGTCTATCGCTACTGAAGACCATTCAATATATTGCTGGACGGATTCAAAGATTGTTCTGGCCTGGCTGTCAGCTCACCCGCGGAAATGGAAAACATACGTGAGTAATCGTACATCGTTTATATTGGAAACTTTACCCAAGGCTCGTTGGCTTCATGTCTCGTCGAAGGACAACCCAGCGGACTGCGCTAGCCGAGGTATTACTCCATCGGTTCTTATAAATCACAAATTATGGTGGACGGGTCCCTCTTGGCTATCATGCGATCCTTAGATATGGCCAGATACATAAGTGACAACATATTTTACTCAACTAGAAGAACGTTCAAAGGATCAGATGGCACTTCAAGCGGCAACAGAGGTACCGGGGGTAATTTCCAACCTAAATGAAGAAATATCGAGATGGAAAAGACTCTTTCGCATCATCGCGTACTGTTTTAGATTTCTTTCTAATTTAAAAAATAAACTTCCCGATAAGTCTCCTTTAAGGGTCTCCGAAACACAACAAGCAAAACATGTGCTTTATAAATTTTCTCAAGAAGAATCGTTCCGCGAGGATCTTAAAGGGTTAAAGATAAATAATTACGTTCTCGCTAACAGTAAATTAAAACGGCTTGCTCCATATATAGACGCGAATGGAATTCTTAGAGTTGGAGGACGATTATAAAACTCGGAATTCCCATTTGAAAGGAAACATCAAGTGATACTGCACAAAAACCATTCAATCACGAGGAAAATCGTGACGGACTGTCACCTGGCGAATCATCATGCTGGAGTCACCATACTGATTGCCTCTCTTCGGCAATCTTATTGGATCGTTGGGCTACGGGATTTAGCAAAATCTGTAGTATATCGCTGTCTGATCTGTCACCGCTACAGCAAAAAGGCTACCAATCAGCTAATGGGAAGTATTCCGAAATACCGACTTCAAGGAATTCATCCTTTTTACGATTCTGGTTGCGACTATGCACGCCCTTTCCTTTTGAAGCAACACAATGGCAGAAAAGCTCCATTAGTTAAAGCATATGTAGCTTTATTCATCTGCCTCACAACCAAGGCGCTACACTTAGAGCTTGTAAGTGACAGCTTTCTAGCCGCTCTCAAACGTTTTATCGCAAGGCGGGGCTTATGCGCATATATTCGTAGCGATAATGGGACTAATTTTGTGGGGGCTGCTCGACAACTTGGCGAACCTCTAACAGCAGTCCCTGAACCCGATGTTCAACATATTAAACTGTCTTTACTGGCACGATGGAAATTGGTACAACAGCTTACCCAAGGTTTCTGGTCAAGATGGTCGTCCGAATATCTCAGTTCTCTACAACCTAGACAAAAGTGGCATCAGCAGCAGCCGAATCTCAAGGTTGACGACATCGTTCTACTTAAAGAAGACAATCATCCTCCTACCTATTGGAAGCTTGCTTAAGTTATTGCAACCCATGCTGGTTCCGATGGATTGGTACGAGTGGCAACCGTCCGTACTAAAGCAGGCACCTTTAAACGACCCGTGACGAAACTCTGCGTATTACCACTAAATGATTGAAGGAACTTCAAGGCTGGCGGAATGTTGCGGAACTAACCATTTTATATATTAATTCAAACTTGTACTTCCAATTTGTAACAATATTTAAAGAATACTTGCGCCCCTATGGCAACACTGTAATCTTTCATTATGTTCTACTTTTCATATCTTGCTAGGTTAAAAACAATATGTATCATCCCTTTATGTACCTATGTAAACAGTCACGCGACATCACACTACTCAACTGTAACCGCAACTGGCTTTGCTATGTACACATGCGTACCCGAATATGTAAAACGGGAACATCAGCCCAGCTGCTTATGTATAAACATTTTCTTGTTCTTTTCGTGGAGTTTTTGCACTCACTTGCGTTTTACCCTTTGACTGGTGTGGTCGTAATAAATAGAGTTTAATGTAAGCAAGTTAAGAATAAAATGAAGTTTAATTTTACAAAATAGAAAATACAGTCCACTTTGTGTTCAAACAGGTCTTTTTACTAAGGAAATTTTTTTCAGAGCTTTTATGGACCTTTTGCTAGCCTTTTTTTAAAGAAGTTTGAGCGTTTTTTGAGATTTTTTTGAGGCTTTTTGAGCCTTTTTATCGACCTTTTGTTGAGCTGTTTTTTAAACAACGTTGAGGTTTTTTGAGCCGTTTTTGAGCTTTTTTGTCTTCCTTTTGTTGAGCTTTTCTTCAATTTCTTTTTGAGCCTTTTCCAAACTGTTTCTGAGCTTTTTTCGAGCTCTTTTTGAGCTTTTTTATCGACTTTTGTTGAGCTCGTTTTTCAAACATGTTTCAGCTTTTTTGAGCAGTTTTTCAGCTTTTTTGTCTAACTTTTGTTGAACATTTCTTCAAACTGTCTTTGAGCTTTTTTCAAACGGTTTTTGAGCTTTTTTTGAGCCTTGTTTGAACTTTTTTATGGGGCTTTTGTTGAGCTTTTTTTTGAAACATGTTTGAGCGTTTTTTAAAGCTTTTCTTGAGCTTTTTTATCGACTTTTCGTTGAGCTCTTTTTCCAACCACGTTTGAGCTTTTTTGTCTACCTTTTGTTGAGCATTTCTTCAACCTGTCTTTGAGCCTTTTTCAGACTGTCTTTGAGCTTTTTTGAGCCTTGTTTAAGCTTTTTTATCGACGTTTTGTTGAGCTTTTTTTTCAAGTATGTTTCAGATTTTTTTGAGCCGTTTTTGAGCTTTTTTCTCTACTTTTTTTGAGCGTTTCTTCAAACTGTCTTTGAGCTTTTTTCAAACTGGGTTAGATCTTTTTTTGAGCAGTGTTTAAGCTTTTTTATCGACCTTTTGTTGAACTCTTTATTCAAACATGTTTGAGCTTTTTGAGCCGTTTTTTTCTTTTTCTTGGCTTTTGAGCTTTTTTATCGACCTTTTGTTGAGCTATTTTCCCAAACATGTTTCCGCTTTATCTGAGCTTTCTTTGAGCCGTTTTTGAGTTTTGTTGAGCCGTTTTTGGGCTTTTTGTTAACCATTTGTTGAGCATTTCTGCAAACTGTCCTTGATCTTTTTTCAAACTGTTTGTGAGCTTTTTTTGAGCTTTTTTGAGCTTTTTTATCGACCTTTTGTTATGCTTTTTTGAAAGATGTTTGAGCGCTTTTTGAGCTTTTTTGTTGCTTTTTTGAGAATTTTTATCGATCTTTTGTTGAGCTGTTTTTCAAACAAGTTTGAGCTTTTTTAAGCCGTTTTTGAGCTTTTGTGTCTACCTTTTGTTGAGCTTTTCTTCAGTTTCTTTTTGAGCTTTTTCCAGACTGTTTTTGAGCTTTTTTCGAGCTCTTTTTGAGCTTTTTATCGACCTTTTGTTGAACTCGTTTTTCAAACATGTCTGAGCTTTTTTTGAGCGGTTTTTGAGATTTTTGTCTACCTTTTGGTGATTCACCAGACCAGAGAATTCAACACCTTCGACTTACTACAGTCACTTATGGGACTTCACTAGCTCCCTTTCAGTCGCTAAGAACACTTAAACAGTTAGCTCAAGATGAAGGCCATAAATTTCCCCTGGCTGCTAAGATATTGATTGAGAATTTCTACGTCGACGATTGTATGGCGGGAGCAGACTCAATTGAGGAGGCACAGGAACTCGTTTCACAATTAACCAGCTTGCTCATGGCTGGCGGTTTCATGCTGAGGAAGTGGGCGTCTAATGTACCCGAAGTACTATCGAGAATACCTGATGACTATAAGGTCGACTCCGTCGTGGACGTTCCTAATGACTTTAACATCTGCCTCTTAGGAATATCTTGGAGTCCATCTACTGACTGCTTTCTCTTCAATGTATCTTCGAAAAATTGTGCCTTATCCACGAAACGCAAACTTTTATCGGAAATATCAAAGATCTTTGATCCCTTAGGCTGGATCTCACCTTCTATAATCATGGCAAAAATAATCCTACAAAGGATATGGCTGTTAAAAACTGGATGGGATGATCCTCTCCCATCAGACATCACTGAGGAATCCACACAGCTTTATGGTCAGCTAACTCTATTAAATCAGATAAACATACCCCGTATAATATTTACTAAGGAAAGGGACATAGAATTTCATGGGTTCTGCGACGCCTCTACATCAGCATATTCAGCTGTAATTTATTGCCGTAGGATACTCGCAGACAGTTCAACATCCGTCAATATTGTTATTGCCAAAACTAGAGTTGCACCACTACGAGCAGTCTCCATACCCAGGCTGGAATTATGTGGAGCTTACTTACTTGCGGAATTGTTTGAACTTTTGCGCAAGTCTATCGCTACTGAAGACCATTCAATATATTGCTGGACGGATTCAAAGATTGTTCTGGCCTGGCTGTCAGCTCACCCGCGGAAATGGAAAACATACGTGAGTAATCGTACATCGTTTATATTGGAAACTTTACCCAAGGCTCGTTGGCTTCATGTCTCGTCGAAGGACAACCCAGCGGACTGCGCTAGCCGAGGTATTACTCCATCGGTTCTTATAAATCACAAATTATGGTGGACGGGTCCCTCTTGGCTATCATGCGATCCTTAGATATGGCCAGATACATAAGTGACAACATATTTTACTCAACTAGAAGAACGTTCAAAGGATCAGATGGCACTTCAAGCGGCAACAGAGGTACCGGGGGTAATTTCCAACCTAAATGAAAAAATATCGAGATGGAAAAGACTCTTTCGCATCATCGCGTACTGTTTTAGATTTCTTTCTAATTTAAAAAATAAACTTCCCGATAAGTCTCCTTTAAGGGTCTCCGAAACACAACAAGCAAAACATGTGCTTTATAAATTTTCTCAAGAAGAATCGTTCCGCGAGGATCTTAAAGGGTTAAAGATAAATAATTACGTTCTCGCTAACAGTAAATTAAAACGGCTTGCTCCATATATAGACGCGAATGGAATTCTTAGAGTTGGAGGACGATTATAAAACTCGGAATTCCCATTTGAAAGGAAACATCAAGTGATACTGCACAAAAACCATTCAATCACGAGGAAAATCGTGACGGACTGTCACCTGGCGAATCATCATGCTGGAGTCACCATACTGATTGCCTCTCTTCGGCAATCTTATTGGATCGTTGGGCTACGGGATTTAGCAAAATCTGTAGTATATCGCTGTCTGATCTGTCACCGCTACAGCAAAAAGGCTACCAATCAGCTAATGGGAAGTATTCCGAAATACCGACTTCAAGGAATTCATCCTTTTTACGATTCTGGTTGCGACTATGCACGCCCTTTCCTTTTGAAGCAACACAATGGCAGAAAAGCTCCATTAGTTAAAGCATATGTAGCTTTATTCATCTGCCTCACAACCAAGGCGCTACACTTAGAGCTTGTAAGTGACAGCTTTCTAGCCGCTCTCAAACGTTTTATCGCAAGGCGGGGCTTATGCGCATATATTCGTAGCGATAATGGGACTAATTTTGTGGGGGCTGCTCGACAACTTGGCGAACCTCTAACAGCAGTCCCTGAACCCGATGTTCAACATATTAAACTGTCTTTACTGGCACGATGGAAATTGGTACAACAGCTTACCCAAGGTTTCTGGTCAAGATGGTCGTCCGAATATCTCAGTTCTCTACAACCTAGACAAAAGTGGCATCAGCAGCAGCCGAATCTCAAGGTTGACGACATCGTTCTACTTAAAGAAGACAATCATCCTCCTACCTATTGGAAGCTTGCTTAAGTTATTGCAACCCATGCTGGTTCCGATGGATTGGTACGAGTGGCAACCGTCCGTACTAAAGCAGGCACCTTTAAACGACCCGTGACGAAACTCTGCGTATTACCACTAAATGATTGAAGGAACTTCAAGGCTGGCGGAATGTTGCGGAACTAACCATTTTATATATTAATTCACACTTGTACTTCCAATTTGTAACAATATTTAAAGAATACTTGCGCTCCTATGGCAACACTGTAATCTTTCATTATGTTCTACTTTTCACATCTTGCTAGGTTAAAAACAATACGTATCATCCCTTTATGTACCTATGTAAACAGTCACGCGACATCACACTACTCAACTGTAACCGCAACTGGCTTTGCTATGTACACATGCGTACCCGAATATGTAAAACGGGAACATCAGCCCAGCTGCTTATGTATAAACATTTTCTTGTTCTTTTCGTGGAGTTTTTGCACTCACTTGCGTTTTACCCTTTGACTGGTGTGGTCGTAATAAATAGAGTTTAATGTAAGCAAGTTAAGAATAAAATGAAGTTTAATTTTACAAAATAGAAAATACAGTCCACTTTGTGTTCAAACAGGTCTTTTTACTTAGGAAATTTTTTTCAGAGCTTTTATGGACCTTTTGCTAGCCTTTTTTTAAAGAAGTTTGAGCGTTTTTTGAGATTTTTTTGAGGCTTTTTGAGCCTTTTTATCGACCTTTTGTTGAGCTGTTTTTTAAACAACGTTGAGGTTTTTTGAGCCGTTTTTGAGCTTTTTTGTCTTCTTTTTGTTGAGCTTTTCTTCAATTTCTTTTTGAGCCTTTTCCAAACTGTTTCTGAGCTTTTTTCGAGCTCTTTTTGAGCTTTTTTATCGACTTTTGTTGAGCTCGTTTTTCAAACATGTTTCAGCTTTTTTGAGCAGTTTTTCAGCTTTTTTGTCTAACTTTTGTTGAACATTTCTTCAAACTGTCTTTGAGCTTTTTTCAAACGGTTTTTGAGCTTTTTTTGAGCCTTGTTTGAACTTTTTTATGGGGCTTTTGTTGAGCTTTTTTTTGAAACATGTTTGAGCGTTTTTTAAAGCTTTTCTTCAGCTTTTTTATCGACTTTTCGTTGAGCTCTTTTTCCAACCACGTTTGAGCTTTTTTGTCTACCTTTTGTTGAGCATTTCTTCAACCTGTCTTTGAGCTTTTTTCAGACTGTCTTTGAGCTTTTTTGAGCCTTGTTTAAGCTTTTTTATCGACGTTTTGTTGAGCTTTTTTTTCAAGTATGTTTCAGATTTTTTTGAGCCGTTTTTGAGCTTTTTTCTCTACTTTTTTTGAGCGTTTCTTCAAACTGTCTTTGAGCTTTTTTCAAACTGGGTTAGATCTTTTTTTGAGCAGTGTTTAAGCTTTTTTATCGACCTTTTGTTGAACTCTTTATTCAAACATGTTTGAGCTTTTTGAGCCGTTTTTTTTCTTTTTCTTGGCTTTTGAGCTTTTTTATCGACCTTTTGTTGAGCTATTTTCCCAAACATGTTTCCGCTTTATCTGAGCTTTCTTTGAGCCGTTTTTGAGTTTTGTTGAGCCGTTTTTGGGCTTTTTGTTAACCATTTGTTGAGCATTTCTGCAAACTGTCCTTGATCTTTTTTCAAACTGTTTGTGAGCTTTTTTTGAGCTTTTTTGAGCTTTTTTATCGACCTTTTGTTATGCTTTTTTGAAAGATGTTTGAGCGCTTTTTGAGCTTTTTTGTTCCTTTTTTGAGAATTTTTATCGATCTTTTGTTGAGCTGTTTTTCAAACAAGTTTGAGCTTTTTTAAGCCGTTTTTGAGCTTTTGTGTCTACCTTTTGGTGAGCTTTTCTTCAGTTTCTTTTTGAGCTTTTTCCAGACTGTTTTTGAGCTTTTTTCGAGCTCTTTTTGAGCTTTTTATCGACCTTTTGTTGAACTCGTTTTTGAAACATGTCTGAGCTTTTTTTGAGCGGTTTTTGAGATTTTTGTCTACCTTTTGGTGAGCATTTCTTCAAACTGTCTTTGGGCTTTTTCAAAATAGTTTTTGAGCATTTTTTGAGCTTTGTTTGAACTTTTTCATGGACCTTTGTTGAGCTTTTTTTTGAAACATGTTTGAGCGTTTTTAAGCTTTTTTGAGCCGTTTGTGAGCTTTTTTTGAGCTTTTTTATCGACCGTTTGTTGAGCTCTTTTTCCAACCATGTTTGAGCCTTTTTTGAGTCGTTTTTAACCTTTTTTGTCTACTATTTGTTGAGCATTTCTTCAATCTGTTTTCGGGCTTTTTTCAAACAGTTTTTGAGCTTTTGTTGGGCCTTGTTTGAACTTTTTTATG